>JAUCMU010000736.1:0-11008 GCA_032275025.1 Enteromius treurensis | reverse complement strand
CTGCCGGCTGACTTCCATGTGCTTTTATACTTCCTGGCCGGTGACGTCACCCGCCGTTGACGTCCCAATTCACGATTTGCTGGTTTAACACACGTTTCAGAGCGGTCACGCTGGAGGGTGTTCCCAAAGCGTCTCGACGCAGCGTCTCGTTCCTTCAGGGAACAAGGTTATATTCATAACCTGGGACGTTTATTTAATAGTATAGATTCTTAAATATTAAGAGTTATTAAATTACATCAAAATGACCAAAATGCGACATACTGTATTATATGCACAACACATGGAACATGACCCAAACGGGTAACACAAAATTTTAAGAAAACATTTTCAAGTTCAATATACTGTATTAACGACAAATAACAGTTTGTTATTTAAAAAATAAATAAATAAAGGGTAAAAAAAAAACAGTGATTTGCTTCTATAGCAGCAGACCATGGATATTTTGAAACAGTATAACATAACAAAGAATCACTTGCTGAAATCACGTCAGTCATGTGTGATGCATATGAAACACTGGTTCTAAACAAAATAACAATAATAAAAAAAACAAGCTTCCTTGAGAAGATTTAATTATACTTAATGTACTGACAATGTATTTATGCACACTTCTCCCTCGCCATAGATAAGACTTCTACATTATTTAGTTTTTCCTTGCCTTGGAGAAGACAAAAACAGAGGAGATGAATAATTCAGCATCTACAAATTCCACAACAAATTACTTTGGGTCACTAAATATTTTGGAAATGTGTCTGCACATCATCAATTTTCAGTTTTTTTCTTCCTACACACTCCTATGTTATATGGCTCATCATCACAGGAACAGGAAGTGGATTTGCAATTGAGTTTATTTTCCTCAATCTCTCTGTGTCTGAGATTGGCACCTGTCTGAATTCTATAATCACTGTCCAGTCATTTTGTTTGTAGACCTCTTAACATTACAACTGTTTTTTGTAGGCATATTCATCGCCGGTCGTCCTCTGTTTCAGTGTCTGATGTGTGTTGAGGGTTACCTGACAGTGGTTCATCATGTAACCTTTCTGAAGTACAAACCTCTCAGATACAGAGTGATATGCTGCACTGTGGCCTGGATCATTATACTTGGATCCTGCATATGTTTACTATGCTCTCATATACCATTGCATGTATGTGGTTCTTTTTGCTGCAGTTCCTTCTCTTCTTATCCATTCAACTGTTTTGCCTTGTGGCTGTTATGAGAGCTCTGAGACTGTCAGGACCAGGAGAAAAAGGAAGAAAAAGAAAGGAAGACATTTACAAGATAAGAAAAGTGATTTATCTCATTCTAATAACTACTGCCAGATCAGAAAACTCTCATGCCTCTGTTCCCTGTAAAACCTACTTCAGTCTGGAACTCTTAAGTCAAAAAAGAAAATCATAGACTAACTTTAGTACAAAATCTTTATTTGCATAATACGGAAGTAACATTTGGTGGTATGGCTCCATTCCATGTTCCCTGTCCTTTCCATGAGCTCCATGAAAGCAGAGACAGGGAAGGAGCAGTCATTTCAGGGGCACCCACATATTTTAAGAATAGAGTAGCATAAACCCCCCGGAACAGAGCATGCAACAATGACAACAGAATGACATTGTTTTAGTTAGAAAAAGAAACAGGATGAGATTGGGAAGGGGGTGGGTTGCTATCAGCATACAGAGGAAGCAGCAAAGCAAGCAGATGAAAGCCGTGTTTAAATAAGGCACTCTGTTTGTAATTTGCCTATAGAGAGCTTGGGTGTCTGATCAGCTGATGGGGACCGGGTTGAAATGTCCCTTAATCAGCTAACAGCAGAGCTTGACTACAAGACCTGCCTGAACTCAACAGAATGCTTAAATTTTGCTCTTAATTTACCCTTTAGATCCAGGGATTAGTTCGTCCTCAAAAGTACTTTGCTGGGACCTTTCCAACAAAACTTTAATTCTCAAGAGGGCTGATAAAAACTTGTACACTCTGACTTTGACACAATACCTAGCAGTAACATGATTGCTTGAAAAACCTTCAGTGTTCTATTAGTAATCTAAATAGTTGCTATTAGTTTGTGTGTGCGTGTGTGTGTTTAATAAATCAATGACAAAGCCTCATTTACCGTCTCAGTATTTGTCTGAATATCAGGTGCTCAGCGAGTGCACCTGTGCTGGCCAGTGCGTGCCAGATGCAAAAGAACTGGTCGGGAAGAGATCACTTGCCATTATTGTGTATCTTATGAAAAATAGTTTTGAAGTTTAAAATCACTTGATAAATGTGTAAATATGACTTGGTAAATTAAAGATTTGGTGTTTTTGTTTTTCAATATCTTTGCATATCTGATTTTTTATGTGACGTGGCAGATGAAGTCATGTACATATATTCTTGTGACAGCTGTGAAGTCAGTCTAGAAAATAGATTTATATACTGTACATCCAGAGATTTCGGACATTCACTCTTCAGGTGATAAACTCTTCTGTAGCAGCAATGATTGTAGCAGGTATGATGTCAGTCTACAAAACACAGCACAGAGATTAACATGGATCCAGAGAGACTGCACATTCACTCTTCAGGTGACTCTTTTTTTATTTATTTTCTATTTTCTTCTTGTTAATGTTAAAAAGAGAACTAAGTTCAAAAATACTGAGCTGTTTGTTTTACTGAGCAGAAATAACAATTTAAATAAATTTGCTAATGGAAATTATGACACATTATTTGATTTTGCATATGATTGTCGTGTATTACAGGAAATATTAAGAAGCCATTTAATTATGATGTACTCTAACAATGTGATTGCAAATAGTACATTTTGTAGAACTACCAAGTGGATTGTTTAATAAAAAATTTATTAATTCAAATTATTAATGTTGAGTTGATCGCCTGCTTTGCTTACTTTACACTTCTGTGAATTACAGCCGCTGTATAGGTTTGTTGAGTTTAGGAGATAAACAAAGAGGAGATGAATAACTCTACAGTGAACTACACTACACTTGAAACATCAAACTCCACAATTCAGTCCATTGGGCTTATGAACAGTCTGAACATTTGTGTGTACATTATTGCTTTCTTGTTTGGTCTTCCTACACAGTCCTATATTGTCTGGCTCATCATCAAAGGAACAGGAAATGGAGTTGCATCAGAGTTCTTCATTCTCAATCTGTTTGTTTGTGACATTGGTACCTGTGTGAATTGTATGTTTACTGCTGTATCAATATGCTTGCCAAGAATCACAGTATTACCACTGTTTTTACTAGGACTAGTCATCACTGGTCGTCCTCTGTTTCAGTGTCTGATGTGTGTTGAGCATTACCTGGCAGTGGTTCATCCTGTAACCTTTCTGAAGTACAAACCTCTCAGATATAGAGTGATCTGCTGTACTGCTGTATGGCCAATCACTATTTGCTCCTGCTTTTTATGCTTATATATGAATCAAATACACACACAGTTCTTATCGGTGCAATTCTTGCTGGCCTTCTCAATCCAGTTGTTTTGTCTTGTGGCTGTTCTTAGAGCTCTGAAGCAGTCAGGACCAGGAGAGAGAGGGAGCGAAAGAGGGGAGGAAAACCACATGAAGAGAAGAGCATTTCTAATTATTGTAATACATACTATAACCACGACTATCATATATGTTCCGTTTACTATTGCAGGATTAGTGACCATTCTAACAAACCAGAATATTGATGCAATTTGGTTCACTGGTTTGGTTTGTTATGTTCTGGCTTGTTTTGTTCAACCTGTTCTTTATTTGCATCGGACTGGAAAACTCTCCTGCCTTTGAACCTTTTACATTGAGATATTCTAAGAAATAATGTATTGCATGATTTTCAAAAAAAGGCATGTTGATGCAGTTGGTTTGTTTTATGCTGACTAGTGTTGTTTAGCCTGCGGTTTTAGCAAGCTCTTCTCTCTATAAAACCCGCTTTTGTAATATTATAAAAAATAAATGAGAAAATAAATTACTCCTGTGTCCACAGCAGATCCTCTCCTCTAAAGTGTGTTTTATGTAATATAGTTCAGAATAAAAAATCACATATGAACCTCCATAAATGTAGCAACTCTCCTTTATGGGCCTATTTCACAATATGGCGGCCGAGACCGAAGTAGGGTACACCTCAAATGGCAGCATATTCATGCTCTTGTACTGCTGAAAAAAGGTTTGTGCAATCTGGTTGCACTTCTTTACCAGACAGCACAGTTTAGTACGCTTGGAACCAAAAATGTTCCAGTTGCTCTTGCATGCACTAGCAAACAGCAGGCCTGGCATAGGCCCCGAACTAAGGTAATATAAATGAATAGATAAATACAAATATATACATAAATAGATAGATAGATAAATCCATATATACATAAATAGATAAATACATATATACAAAATCATTTGCCAGAAGTTCTTCACCGCAATGCAGAGACCTTTGATGTTAGCGTTCTTCCATCTGGTCTCACCATCCACCCCGAAGCTCCACACCTTGGTGCAAGTCCAGACGACAAAGTGGTGGACCCAAATGAAGAACGTCCCTATGGCCTGGTTGAGGTTAAGTGCCTGAAGTGGAAGAAATCGGAGAGGCATCCCACATTGAGTTTGTTGGGGGCCAAGCAAACTAAAAAAAAAAAAAAAAACACACCTACCACTGGCAAGTTCAAGGTCAGCTGATGGTTACTGGCTTAGCTTGGTGTGATCTTGTGACAAGTTCAAGGAGTGACTTCCATGTGGAGAGGGTATGGCGAGATGATGAGCTGATCACAGAGATCAAGGCAAAGGTGGATGAATTCTGCTTTTGCACATACATTCATGTTTCCCTTGGAAGAAAATAGTCAAGGAAAAGTTACCAACAAATAATGTTCCTGTTCTATAGTGAATGTAGTTCTACAGTGTTCTATACGTTCACAAGAAAAACAGTTTCTAATTAAAGGGATATTTCACTTACAAAATTCTGCCATTTACTCGCACACATGTTGTTTCAGACATGTACAGATTTCTGACATTGGACATTTTTTTGTTAACTTGCAAATAACCAGCATGGTGTTACTACCGGGTAAATAGATGAAGCTGATGTTACTTACATGTGAGGAGACAATGCTGATGTAACTAGCAGGTGAGGAGACGATGCTGATGTTACTTGCAGGTGAGGAGGAGCATGGTGTTACTTGCAGGTGAGGAGACGATGCTGATGTTACTAGCAGGTGAAAAGGAGCATGGTGTTACTAGGAGGTGAGAAGACAATGCTGATGTTGCTTGCAGGTGAGGAGAGGATGCTGATGTTACTTGCAGGTGAGGTGGAGCATGGTGTAATTAGCAGGTGAGGAGATGATGCTGATGTTACTAGCAGGTGAGGAGGAGCATGGTGTTACTAGCAGGTGAGGAGATGATACTGATGTTGCTTGCAGGTGAGGAGATGATGCTAATGTTACTAGCAGGTGAGGAGGAGCATGGTGTTACTAGCAGGTGAGGACACAATGCTGATGTTGCTTGCAGGTGAGGAGATGATGCTGATGTTACTAGCAAGCAAGGAGGAGCATGGTGTTACTAGCAGGTGAGGACACAATGCTGTTGTTGCTTGCAGGTGAGGAGATGATGCTGATGTTACTAGCAGGCGAGGAGGAGCATGGTGTTACTAGCAGGTGAGGACACAATGCTGTTGTTCCTTGCAGGTGAGGAGATGATGCTGATGTTACTAGCAGGCGAGGAGGAGCATGGTGTTACTAGCAGGTGAGGAGATGATGCTGAGGTTGCTTGCAGGTGAGGAGATGATGCTAATGTTACCAGCAGGTGAGGAGGAGCATGGTGTTACTAGCAGGGGAGGACACAATGCTGATGTTACTGGCAGGAGATGATGCTGATGTTACTAACAGGTGAGGAGAGGATGCTGATGTTACTAGCAGGTGAGGAGACAATGCTGATGTTACTAAAAGGTGAGGAGATGATGCTGATGTTACTAGCAGGTGAGGAAGAGCATGATGCTGATGTTACTAGCAGGTGAGGAAGAGCATGATGTTACTAGCAGGTGAGGAGATGCGGCTGATGTTTCTAGCAGTAAATGACAGTACACTTACTCTGCCCAGTATTTTACTTCACCTTTAAGATCTAAGGGACCCTGGTAATTAGCCATCATGCAACAGCAGGACCACATGTGGTTTACTGTGCCCGCCAAGGTGAGGGGAACTGGGGAATCCCAAATGTGGTACTCCTTCACTCACCAAATCGCACGTTCAGCATAGTCTGGCAATGGCCTAGGTTCTCTCGGTTTCTTCTCTGCTGAAATGGTCATGGTGTTTAAAAGGGGGAATTATTAATTTTGACCTTACCTCCTCCAGTAGCTTTCCAATAAGGAAGCCCTTGTCTGCCATGACCTCATCACCTGGCTCCAGCATGGTCAAGATTCCTGAATGCTTTGTCAACTCCAGAGATAGAGCCAGTGAATAATTGTGTTACAATTGTGATTGCACCACAGGGCAATTCCAATGAAACCTTTGAAGGTGGTGTAGCTTTTATAGGACAAAATGTTTCAGAATGGGGTGTAATTGCCTCTGGGCTCTCACATCTGTATTCTGTGCAATCAATAATAACCCTTATATTTGGGCAGTACTGCTGAAATTTCACAGGCATTGTTCGTCTCACCTGCTCTCGGGTCATCCAGATTGGAACAGATCCTAATACAAGGTACAAGTACAGTAGTTTGACCATGTAATTATGTAATTATGTTATGGCTTAACAGCATCTTTCTCTAAAGTGGAAATTCCAATCCTCTTGGCTTTTGACCAGTAGACAATTTTAGATGCAGAAGGCTCAATGGATCGCCAGAAAATATCAAATATGTTTTTTGAGGGAGAACCTTGTAAAGTATCTGAAATCTTCATCAGATACAGCCCACCTGTCCAGTAAAGCCTGTGATATGGTAAGGCTTGACAATAATTCTTCCAGCTCCTTTATTTTTTCCAATGCCTCATCAAGTGCACCTAGTTAAAGTAAATGTAATGGAGGCCAGCAAGTACGTGCTGTGCAGGTAAACCTCACTCCCCTGATCTCAAAAAGAGGCGCTCTAGCGACTGACGCTAGAGGTCATGGCCTTTAGCCTCCTGTGAAAACGTAATAATATTTCTTTGTGCTGGCCAACAGAATCTCTTGTCACAGTGTGAACACTTATGTTTTTTTTCTCCAGTGTGGATCATCTCATGTGTTTTCAGATTTCCTGAATGACTGAATCTCTTGTCACAGTGTGAACACTTATAAGGTTTCTCTCCAGTGTGGATCCTCTCATGCAGTTTCGTACGAGTCGCTGAAGAAAAAGTCTTTTCACACTTAAAGCACAGGTTCTCTTTTACAACAGTGTTTTTCTGACCTTTCAAATTTTGTAGACGCACAAAACTGACACCACATGAATTACATGAATGTCGCTTCTCTTTTGAATGAACTCTCTTGTGGCGCTCAAGGCTTGTTTTGCAAGTGAAACCTTTTCCACACTGAGTGCAGGTGAGAGATTTTTCTTCTATTGTGACATGATTTTTCTCCTCAACCTCATTTGATTCTTCATTCTTATCTTTTGCTTCAATCAACTCTGAAATAAAAGTAAAAAGTGAAATGTAAATATAAAAAAGTGAACTCCGATATAACAGTGGCATTGCTTATTCTGGAGCTATACGCTAAGTTCTACAGATGGTGGCATCAGAAACAGATTTGGTATAATTTGTCTTGCATTAAAAAGGAAGTTATTAATGCCCTAAAAAAATATATATTTCTTGCTAGGACACATTTGACAGTAAAGCACTAACCGTTAGTAAGGAGCATTCAAAATGTACTTTATTTACTTTGGTAACGCATGTAATATCTAATTTCATATAGAAAATCAATATATTCTATTCTTAATAAATATACCATTATTTTGTATAATAATATAAAGAACTGACTGAAAACTTGATTTTAATTGATGTGTGATTCAGTCACAAAGTAAAGAAAAGATTGGGTTTTGGGACTTTTCTTACTACAGACACAAAAATCTTCTGACAAAATTAGATTTCTAGAAAATCTGATATTTTATAATAGTCATGTTAGATTTCAAAATATAAAGCAAGTAGAAATGAACAACTGATAAACATTAAGGCCAGGAAAATAAACTGATGCATCGCAAGTCAAAAGATTCAGCATTAATTCTTCTGGAATTGATTCTGAGCTTAGTTGTGAACATCAGATGGCGCTGCATGCCTTAAAAACAGCCGTTTCCAAATCCAGCAATTTTCTAAAAAGCTGAACACACAAGTGCTGTGATTGGTCTGCTAGAACACCTTTCTCTGTATGTACTTGTTTTGTCTGTTTTCATGAGCACTTTATAAGTGTATAAAAGTTTGAGCTTAGGATGTTGGGAGGTTAATTTCGTTTCGAAGGTACTGTATGTGCTTTGTCACTGCTGTGCTGCAATAAACATCTTCATCATGATTTTCTAGGTCCTCATCACATTTTCTTACAACGGTTACATAAGTTACACAAGTATGATGACATACAATAAATTCTGGTGATTTTCTAAGATGAAAAAAAAAACTAATGTCTGGCGGAAGAGCACATCACAGCACTTCGACCTCGGCACAGTAATATCATCACTCCTAAAGCAGCTTGCTAGTAGCACAGGTAGCAGTGAAAGTCATGTTGGTTATATTGACGGAAGTGAGAGGAGTTTTCAGGAGTGATATTACTGCGCCGAGGTACAGGTGCTGCAAACTGTGCTCATCTGCCATACATTATAGTTAAAAATTTTTATCTGCTTAGAAAATCAACACGTTTTATTTTGTGTCACCATAGTTTCTCGTGTAACTAGTCATATAACCGTCTTTGAAAAAGGAAAACCTGGAGATGTTTGGTGCTTTCTAAATTTACTTGAATCCTAAGAAATGAACAAAGTTAAGCTGAATGCTAACATAGTGGCGCCGCGCACTAGAGCGATTAAATGCATGCACTGAGACGGGAGAGGTGCGTATCAACTCGTTGAGGGAAGAAAATAATGGAATATGGAAAAACAGTGGCATTTTCCTTTGATGTGTTTACAACATTGCCAAAATATTCTCTGGTTGTGGTTTGATAAGTGAGAAATGCACCGTTAAAACTTTAGTGAAACTTTTCTAACTTTGTTTTTGGACAATGCAAATGTTCCACAGGAGGAAAGAAGGGTGGGCCAAACCATGTCCCGCACTCTGATGGAATTAGCCAATCACAGCACGGAAATGGAGAAGCGTCGGATTGGAAAGGGATAAAGGTACCTTCCTAAAAAAGACACTCTTGGTTCGGAGTCCCCAGGGTGTCTAGAGAGACACTAATAGTAAACTAAAATAAATATTAAAACAAACATTTGTTCTGAGTCTAAGCCCTGCAAGGGTGAGTTCTGCAATGGATGAAGTCACTGGACTGCTTGCTTGACCACGGAGAGCTATCTATCACTCATCTAAACCTCTTCCAGAGATCTTGGCATTGTTGTTTATTATCATTATATGATGTTCTAATTTACATTAGATATTACACAGCTGATTGTAGTTGATAACAAATAATCTTTCCTGTATTTCTTTGATGCATAACAAGGTTCTTCACCTCAGTTTCAGAGTAGCAACAGTTGGTCTTTCCAGATAACGTAGCTCTGACAAAGCAACAGCTAACACAGTCACTAGATTTTTATACATCTTATGCACTTTATTCCTATTTCATTTATGTTCATTTAGTAGTTGCGTGACATTTCAGATGCACGTTTAAAACCCAGACAGTGAAAAGGTATGTATACAATACGCTCCAGTATATATTTCCATGTTAATTTTAAGTAATTCATTTGTTGACTAGATGCTGCATTGGAGCAAGAACAGCAGCATGTTTGCTGACAAGGCCGAGAGGATACTAGCAGTACCTCAAATAAATTAATGCAGCAAAAATACACAAGCCAAGTTAAAGCTACCTAAAAACAGTGCATGCATGTATGAATTTGAGTCACTTTTAAGAGCATGTCTCTAAAATGGTTTTCAAAACAGAAGCACCACAGCACTGTTCTACCTCATCCTACACTCGCTTCAACTTGTCGACCTATTAGTAGAGAATTAATTATGCTGTAACGCTGAGTGGCTATAGTTAATGGATAAATATTAGGAAACATATAATCTCCTGGAGACATCAGTAGTGTTGGTATTAACGTTACTGGCCTTCAGTCATGAAAAGGCCAGTCACTGAACAAATATTAAAAACATACAGACTTTATACATATGTCTGTATGTTGTTTCTACATTGATTTAAATATGGCCTGTGAAATTACTGCAATATAAAAGTTTCAAAACAGTCAGTCCACAGTTAACTGCACACAGCCTGCATAAATTAGCTGTGATTTTTCACAAGCCGTTGTGACACTACTTCATAAACATAAACGTGATTATGTTTCTAATTTGAGGCTATCACTATAAGCTCCTCATGAAGCTGAATCTGGGTTGTTGTGAATGAGCTGCCTCTGTCTTCCCTTTGTTTTGTATCCAGCTAGCGCTGTGACATGATTGTGACGTTGTTACATCTGATCGGCCTGCGCATGCATCACTCAGAAAAAAAACAGGCCAATATTATAGAATTATATTTAATTATAATTAATATATTAGAAAGACCAAAATCGACCTGACCTTCTGAGAAAGAAGCTGTAAAAGCATATTGAGATGGTTTTTGTTACTTACACAACAAATATATATTCTTAAGAAGAAGTGCCTAAAATAAAACTCCAAAAAGGTGTACAATATTTGATCTTTAAATCATTATTAAAACGATGGAACAGGAGACGGCAGCATTCCTTCAGTGTAACACGACAGATCGATATTGTTATAAAAAACATTAAAGTGCTCATAAAAGCAGGCAAAACTGAAGATTGTGCAGTTAAGTCAAACACACCTTTTGTGAGGTCATGTGATCTCAACATCTGTCCACACGAGGAGACCCACTTCATGACAAATTAAACTAGGGGTGTTCGGTTCCGGTTTTTTTGGAGTCGACTCCGACTCCCGACTCCTAATTTTGGAGTCGGTGGAATCGAC
>JAUCMU010000735.1:0-11010 GCA_032275025.1 Enteromius treurensis | reverse complement strand
TCGCGGAAGGATGAAAATGTTAATTTAAAACAAATATGCCAATAAAATGTTTCAAATTCATATTCATGTTCAGTTTTGTTTCTTATGTGGCAAGTAGCCGTGTATTAAGCGGGATAACGCGTCTGGGTCCTGATCACACTGTTGGGGCTTATTTCTGCGATAACTACCGGCTGCCTGTACATTATCCCTTACTAACCCTAACAACGCCAGTCTTTGGGAAACTGTACGGTCTTGAAGAGAAATTTCACCTCCTCATGGTACCGCCTTTCCTCCTCTTCCACTTCCTTCTGCGCTTGCTCCCATTCCTGCTTCAACTTCTCCTGTTCACGCTGATATTTCTTCTATAATCACACACGTGCATTTCATTCATTTAAATGTTGACAGAGTGAAAAAGGAGTATACCATCAGAACAACGATGGTCAGAAACTAACAAGCTTATAACATTTTAAAGGCACAATCTTTTCCAAATGGTGAACCTTGACAGTTTGGAACAAACCAAAAATAAATAATGTCTATGTGACTGTACCTGTAGTCTGCAGTGACATTTTCTGAAATAAGCAAACACTTTGCCACACACACACACAGCAGAGGTGTCTTTATCTTTGTGTTTTTACTGCCTATGACGAATAAAACAAATATTTCTAAAGAATATTAGTTGGTAAATTATGCAAACATATTCAAAACTAATCCAAGATCAGCTTCTCAGAACGATCACACATGATTTCAACATTTAAATGGGGGTGAAATTAAAAGGAGTAGCTCAACCAGCAAAGACAATTCTGTCATCCTATCCGATATACACGGCCTTCACGACTGCAGATAGTGTTTTCATAGCTGTGGTGTGTCAGTAGAAAAGAGTTTTTTTTTGTATGCAGAGATGATAGTGTGCTTTACATTTCACCATCATCCAGCCCGTCTGGAATTACATGAAGAAACAACAGAGATACACTACATCCAGAAGAACTGTAGCAACATCTCGAGGACACTTGAAGAAAACATGCTGTTGTGAGGAGGCTGTCATAACCTCAAATACATTTTATTAGTCATTTAATTTCTATTATTTACATCCAATCAAGATTTGGTGTCTCCACCTTTTATGTTTTAAAACAGCTTTCATCCTAGGCACACTCGTGCATGCAGGTTCTTTAGGTAGTTTTGTAGGAAGTGTTTGTAGATGTTGCCACAGTTCTTCTGGATTTCGTTTATTTAATTCCTTTAATGAAACGTGGTACAATGACATTTTAAAGTTTTTCAAAACATCTTTTACAGAGAATAGAAAATAAAAACAAGTTTGGTTAAGAGACCATAAAGTTGGGTGAAAAACAGGCAACAGCCAAGTGTGGTTTATAGCATCCAAAAACATGCATCCTCCCTTCTTATCCGTTTTGATTTGAGTCAGCAGATCTCCTGATAATATCTAGTCGATTTTAAAGAAACGAAAAACATAAATGGACAGTTCAGCAAAAAAAAAATTCGACTTACTCTCAAAATATTCCAAATGTTCCTTGAAAAGATCTCTAGATGAGTTATTTATACCCAAGCAGAACATCCATTGCATTGAAAAAAGCAGGCAGGACATTCTAGTGATAGAAATGATTTCTTTTATGCTCAAGCAACTTCTTCGTAATATTCTCAATGCTTGGTTAGTTTGGTTGATCTATGAAGCCTAAGCATGCTCAGGTTGTGCACTTGAAGCGTGCCCGATTCTCAGTGCTGGCTCAAGCGGGCTCCGGTTATTCAAGCCAATGTACCTGAAGCATGCGTTCCTGCTCTTGCTGCCACCTCTCCTGACGCTTGCGCTCTTCCTCAGGGTCCCAAGAAAAGTGTTCACCCCGCTTCATCAGATTCAGCACTGAGGGAGGGACCTAACCGTACCATCCGCAATATTAAGCACCGACACGCATATGTGCCATACGAGGATGCACCAGCCAACACCAAAAACAGTGAGGAGGGGAATGCACAGAAAGACAGTTCATCCATTACCCCCAAAGTACTTATTACCTGTTCTACTGGAGAAGACGAACGTGAAAACACAAGAAACAAACGGGGAATTTCTGCTGCTTTAGCATCTGGCATAGAATATTCCGTTTTTATTTTTCTTATTTATTTCATTAAATCAGTTTAGTTTAATTATGACAGCACTTATATTGTCCATATGTATAATATTGTATATTGTACAATATATTGTATTGGACAATATTGTATATTGTCTTATGTAAGTGGTGCTTGCCTATTAAAATTTTTTAAAAAGTGGTAGATATTATGATTGAATTGATGTACTCCCATGAGTCACTGCAAATGATGGAAATGCTTCAACAGAGCATATTAACTATTGTTTGCATCCAAAAACGAGTCTTTCCAGTTCCTGTTTCCATGGTAACAGTGACTCCGAATGGATCTTCTTACAGGATTATGGTTGGTGCAGTATTTTAGTGGTGGTTTGTCAAGCGAGCAATTTCTTTTAAAAATAATTGTAAGAAATCACGCTTGTGGTTTTTACAGAAGCATTTAGTGCCACAGGGTTTAGGATTCAGGTGGAATTGTACAATCATTTTAATAGTGGTAATTCAAAAGAATTTTAGAAACAGAATATAAAAACCAGATAAGAAACAGACAAAATAAATGAATAAATTAACTGAATGAATGAATTAATAAAATGCTTTAAGGTTGAAGAAAGAGGAGATGGATGAATAGATTTCATTTCTTTACTTACATTTCCATTTTTTTCTGGCATATCTGGAAAATGAAACATGCCATTTTTAAAACATGCACTTTCAGTGATTTCATGAATTATTAATTCCATCAATAGTGTGTAAACAGGAATATAAAATGTCAAATGTAAGAAAATGCATTAAAGGGGTCATTTGATGTTGTTAAAAAGAACATTATTTTGTGTATTTGGTGTAATGCAGTGAGTTTATGTGGTTTAAGGCTAAAAAAACACATTATTTCCCACATACTGTACATTATTGTTTCTCCTCTAAGCCCCGCCTCCTGAAACAGGTCGATTTGTACAAAGCTCATCGTTCTGAAAAAGTGAGGTGTGCTCTGATTGGCCAGCTATCGAGTGCACTGTGATTGGCCGAACTGTTCTGGAACTGTGTTTTAAATACAACTTATGCACTGATTTACAGTAGCGTGACTTTCACAACGACACACAACGTCTCCAGAACATGGCGCCTGCAGCAACACTACAGACAGAATAATAGCTCCGCCTTCTTTCTTTGGGGAAACATTTGAAAATAAACCCACTCTGTGACGGAGAGAAGTGTGTGTGCGGGGTCATAACTTTTATAAAGATTTGGTTTTGAAACTTTAATCGTTGTAACTTCAGGGATCTTATCTCTGCACGAACAGCCAATAACACTTGAAATCTCATCATATGACCCCTTTAAGAAAGAAGAGTTACTGATTAACCTGTGGACCAGTTCAGTGGTTTTAAATTGTATACATCTACTGATCTAACGGAAGACGTAAACACCAAGATGTTTCAGTTAAGGTTACTGTTGGCTCACCTGGTTTGGTTCTGTGTGATTCTAGGTTGGATGGCTCTGACTTGTTTGTTGATTTCTTTGGGATCTCAGTTGCTAGTTTATCAACCTACAACCAAATAATAATAAAAAAGTCAAATAAACATAACAAATAGATTTATTATTTTTTTCATTATCTTTGCCAAAGCACAAACAAATAAAGATCCCTTTAGACTAACCTGCACAGCAGAGGTGTCAAACTGAATCATGTCCTGTTGAGAGTCACTCACACATGTCTCATCTGTCTGCTCTTGATCTACACAGGAACACGTTTCCAAAGCATTCATTTTTTTTGTGAATTTAAACAACAGCATGAAGAAAAATGTGTGTTTTGCAAAATGAGCTGGGAAATGTATCAAACAAAAGCTAAGTGACCTGTCTTTTCAGCTTTAAGCTCCGGCACATCGCCAGCCTGTGGGACTGTCCTCCCTTCAACCTGCGCAACAGACAGACTTCTTCAATGATAACGATACACTACTGACTATATGTAATGTTAAATGTCCATTCTTTTGCTTGTATAGGTTACGATGGGATCTGGAGCAAATACGCCACTTCACAAGGTGCTTGGAAACATATTAAAATATACAAAAAATAAATAATCTAGTACTTATGATGAAGGGAATACAAATGCATTGGTGCTTTTACCCTTGATTTCACAGACAAGCAGAAAAAAATGTCCTTTTCTGATCTTAAAACATGTCAGTGTGTTTGTTGTGCCTTAAGATGGCCTAATCCTGGCTTAGGCTAAGCACCGTCTGTGAAACTGGGAAGTATTAAAGTTCCCTTCATCATAAAGTGAGTAGCGCTGGATGCTTTAGCTCGTATAGGTCACAGCACATACTCACCTCTGTGGTAACTCTGTGTTTCTCGTAGCACTGTTGTGTACACGTGGGTGAGAGTGTGTGGTCCACGGGCTGGACCCCTGACGCATCAGTATCTGTGTGCTGGTAAGAAGATGGGAAGAACTGCAGAGAATCGTCTTCTGCCTCTTTTTTCTGTGGTCCTCTTTTGTCATTGCTATGGCCGGAATCCTCTCTTTCTCCATTCACACGCATTATTTCATCCACCTGAGCGTGAGAGAGATTCCACACTTATTCTCCTTGTCTTCTAAACCATGCTCTTGTAAACATCTTTAGGCATACTTGAGAAGCAGAGCTGTAGAGGCTTGGTATCACAGATATGCGCAGATACTGAGCTTGACGATGAAATCAATGAATCAATGTTAAACTGACTTTAGCTGAAAACTGAGTGTGTTTGCATTATTACGAACTAACTATTGAATACTGTCTGTCAACAGCTCTCACAAGAAGTCTGCTTAGTACACATACCAGATAATGTGTTGAAGACTTTGTAAAACTGTGAACAGGTATTAGGGATGAGGGAATATGTTTATACCAACATTAGCTCAATATATAAAATAAGTAAATGGAGCCATGAGAGAGGGCAAATGTGTTTCAGATAGCTTGGTTTGCTCTCTGTGAATGTTGCATGGGGCACTTCACATAGAAAGAACCCATTCACAAGCACACACTCATACCTACTGAACACTAGCACCCATTCAACACATGCCCACTTTAACTCATTCCAGTCACCAGAGGGCAACATCTGCTACTGCTGATGCCTTCTGAAAACACCACACTTCTCTTAGATGACCACTATTCCAACAGCACTACATTACCTAGGATATTAGCACAGGAATTTGTTGCTTCAGCAAACAACGTTGCATTGCTCAGAAGCTGCTCTTTAACAACTTCGGAAGCAAAACGGAGCTCCTAGTAATGTACAATTAAAATATAAACAGATCTCTAAGCTCAGTTATTTACTGACATAAAAGTATTTTGAGATTTAAAGCTACTAAATTAAAGGAGTAGTTCACCCAAAAATCAAGTAGTTCCAAATCTATATGGATTTCTTTGTTGTGAAGGTTTGAGGCACCATTAACTTCCACAGAATTTATTTTTTTTCTACTGTGGTGACCCAAAACAGCTTGGCAACAACCGGATTTCAAAATATTTTCATTTGTGTTCAGCAGAACAAAGATAGTCATGCAGTGAATAAATGATGGCATGCTTTTTTGGGTGAACTATTCCTTTAATTTGGAAAGCCTGAGATAAACGAGGAAGGAGAAATGTTGAGCCTTAGCTGTTCTCACTTCAGGAGTAGCACTGCTGTAAGGTTTGGGACCCAGCGAGAGCGCTGTCACATCTCCCACAAATTGATTCTCTGTGCTGTATCCCGTCACCTGTGCTTCGACTGTGGATGTGAATTTGGCCAAGGGAAGCGACTGCTGCCTCAGGTACTGCAGTGGGTTTGAGGAAGCACTCAGAGACAAGGGGATGTCTGGGGAGACTGGGAGGGAGGAGTGACGAGTGGGGTCAGCCGACACGCTCCTCTCCAGCAGCTTGGGGAGTTTGAGGCGCTCAATAACGGCCTCGCTGATGGTGAAACGCTGGGCATAACGCTGCAGCACAGAAGCCGCTTCCTCTGGTGTGCGAGCTTTCCAGTATGCTTCATGCAGCTCCTGTTCACGACGTTCCCTACAGGACAAAGAGAAATTGCACTGACATTCATTCATCAGAATTGTTGTCTGTGTGATTGTTCTTCACACTGACACCTGTACTGTTGAAAGGCTCGGTAACAAGGGCAGACATACTTCTCTTCCACTATTTCTCTGTACGTCTTGATACTTTTCCTTCTCTGTGATCCTCCATCTCCACCCAGCAGTCTCTCCATCATCTTTCTCTCCTCTTCTTTCTTGATCAAATCTTGAGACACACTCCTTCTGCGGTTCTTCCACTTGGCCAAGTCCTAATACGCACACAAAACTTACAGATACATTCTGATCCATAACAGAAAATATTACTAGTAGTGAAATACGCTTACATCCTGCCAATGATCGTCTTCTTCTTTCAGCTTGTTGTACTGGTTGTGCATGAGCTCATGTCGAACTTGACTATGGGGTGGCAACACACAGTCGTCCTCACTTCTCATGTCAATCATGCTCACACTCCTGTTATAGAGAGACCAAAGCTTATTGAATTACTGGTCATTTATAACATTAAGTCAAGTTTAAATGGTAATTGCAATTATTATCAAGCAACCGGTTAAAAAGCACAGAGAGTGAGTCAAAGTGAGCTTTTATACATAAGTAGGTTGTGCTGCCCATAAGCCATGCATCCAAAGAAAGAAGGCCAAACGTGTAGATGTGCTGGAAGAGACTTGACCATAAAGCTGATAATATCTTACAAAGGGTAAAATGAACATGTTGTCGTTACCTAACAATATACTGTTTAGTTTTAATTTCTTAAATGTATGTAGCATATTCAAGTATAACTTTATCTGTTAGATGCAAGTGCTTTAGTAAACATAAATTAAGTGTGTCTTTACCTTATTAAATACCATTTGTGGATAAGTGCTTACAATCTATTAGCATCCCAGAAATACAGTCACATAAACAAATAAATAAACAAAACTTCATTGTCAGTCTACCAAAACAAAGTGATGAAGGCATAGCTTGGCACATGCAGACATTAGGATGCCCCACAAGCATGTTTCTTTTAGTTTTTTACAGCGCAGTGTGTCAAAGAGACTTACTCTGGATCATCAAACACACTAGATGAGCGGCTAAATCTACAACATGGAAAGACAAAAAAAGCACACGGACATTGATGACCAACAAATAAAAAAATACATAAAAAACTCTGAAAGGTTTAATTGATGACAAACCTGGCATTGCATTATGATCCATTTCACAGAATATGAAAGTATTACAAACTACGTCCGACTCCAAAAACACAAATAATAACACTGTCAAGCTAACACTTTATTTTAACCTCTCACAACACAGAGTAACTACCTAAATAGGTACTTAGTAGTAGCCGTTGTACTTACATGAAATGAAACGTATTCATCATGTAAATAAGTTTTGGAACAGCCTTTAATAATTATGAAGATGTAACAGACAGATACACATATGTTACAGACTGAGTCTGTTACACAGATACTTACACTTAAGTACAATCTTGATACACTTTATTTTAAGTAGCTTGTGCTTACGTTATTTTCTGTCATTTTAATGTAACAGTAGCAGCCTGTCACATCTGCATAATTACAAACTGTTTACATGATAAGTTTTTTTTTTTTTATGTAAGTACAACAGTTATTACTAAGTACTTACTAGGTAATTACTCTGTATTATGGACATCTTAAAATAAAGTGGTACCAATGTCAAAAAAAACAAACAAAAAAAAATCTATCCACACATTCACTTTTAAAGTGTGAATAAAGAGTGTTATAGTAAATGGCATTCGTTACAAATACTGCACACACACACACACAGTCTTAAGTCTCAAAGTTCTTTTAAACAAGCACGTACAATAACAACTACAAGAACTGAGCAAGGCCAGATAAAGTGACAAAAACAAACAAACAAACAAACAACAAAAGATTAACTGAATGGAAAATGTTATTTATAATTAATATATATATTTTTAAATCAAATTTAATTTATTACTAAATGTCATAAGGCTTACTAAAGAATAGGGGAAAAAACCCCAAACATAAAGCAGTGCTGGCTAACAATAAAACCCAGCTCAGCTCTTAAAAGTGTTGAGATTTGTGTCAGTGAAAGTGTGGTCTGTGGTCTCGCCACAAGAAACAGACAGACACTAAAAATACAAGCCACCCGAAAAACAAAGCAGTTAAAAAGCCCAGAGTATCTCTCATAAACGTAAATACGATCTGACTTTGCTGTAAATCCGTCCAGCAGAAGAGACTGGAAACTATATAGCTGAGAAGTTGGACAGCAACTATTTGTGAAGAAATAATGTTTGGAGAAGAGCTTTGAGTCTTTATACATGTTTCTCCACCGTTTTAACTGTGCGCTCGAGTGAAACACAGACAGGTATACTTTGTGCTCTTAGTGTGTGTATAAACAGACAAAAACACCCCAAAAATATATGCAATATGTAATTCTGCATCATAGATTAATAGCTGTTTCTAGTTGACACACTTTTGAAAATAGTCACATTTCTCAGGAAACAGCTTGAAATATTGAAAAAGTTTAGTTAGAAATCGGTGTATTCTGCTTTGTTTTGCATGTTTTTCTATTATTCGAACAATTACTGGTTCACAGAATCTATTCACATTTTCTGGACATGTTTGAATGTTTCCTGTACAACCGTATACTTCCTATAATATAGTGTTTTTATTATTCTTTTTAAAATAAATTACAGATATGAATTAAAAGTAAGCACGATAAACTGCGCTGAGGTCACAACATTTGTAGTAAAAACAAACAAAAAACTATTTTATCCTCGTCATGAGTTAAAAACAAAACATCAAGAAGCAGATTTTGAGATGTCACAAATTGGTTTGGTCTGTTAAACAGAATTTTTCCTTAGGCCAAAACTGATTCAGGTAAAAAAAAAAAGGAAGAGTTGCATAGCTCAATAGATCATAAAGCATAATACGTGAATTTCCTGTCTGCTCTCTCTTAACCCTGAGCTATTTAGTGGAAAACAGCTCTTGGTTGTCATGACACCATGTCTTTACCAGATGAAACAAGAGATAAGAGTGTTTTAGTTTTTTTTCCAGCAGAAAAATATCTAAAATGCATGCCATTTAAATGCAGGGTACACCCATTCATTTTTTTTTTTTTTTTTAATTCTTAATTTTTTTAAAGCACTTTTTTTTTTAAACTCTTTTTAACTTTCTATTCATTAAAAAGTCTTGGGGAAAAAATGCATCACAGTTTTCACAAAAATAGTAAGCAGCACATCTGTTTTCTGGGGAAGCCTGGTTCTGCCACTGAATAATAATAATAAAAAAAGTTACAACTTATTAAAGCAACTTATTTTCTCAGAATTGTGAGATATAAACTCACAACCGGGAGATAAATAGTCAGAATTGCAATTTTGAGAACATAAGTCAGCTCAAAATTGGCCTTTAAAACATGCATTTGCAAGAAAAAAAAAGTCTGGAATTGTTAGATAAAAAGTTGCAGTAAATCTTCAGTGGTTGAAACAGGCTTCCACAGTGTTCACTAAATCGGCACATTAGAATGATTTCTGAAGGATTTCATCATCCTCACATTCCTGTTTTCACTGTATGTTCCAGCAAATAATGCTGCCTTGATGAACTTTTGTTTTTTTTAAAACCTCCGCATCTGAAGGAATAAAACCTCTAGACTTGAGATTGGACGTGCATTAGTAAATCTACAACTCCTAAAGGAATTGACTCTATTTTTGACTCTTACACAAACGGACATTACCTGATAAGCAGACATGTGCCGACCCATATACTAAATACCATACTTCATACCAGCCTGCATGATATGAACACAAAACACACCGACACCGCAGACAGACATGACTGCATGGATCTGCAATTCCAGTGAATCTCTTGTTTTCATAATGATTGGGGTTCTGCTCACCTCCTCTATCTTAACACTGAGCAAAGATGTTTAAATTGGCACCATTCTAAATTAATATCAGGTTACCATGTAAGCATCTTAAGAATATAAACAAACAAACTATGAAAAAAAGATAACTTGAGAAAGTACCTGTCAACCATACAATTAGGTGAAAATGTGAATTCATTCAGAAACAAAACATGCTCGGAGACACACAACAGTTCTGCAGTGACTTTAAACTTAAAGGAAATATGTTCTCTGCAAAACTGAGCAAAAACATAATATTCCGTTTAAAACATAACACAATATCAACTTCTTACTTACTGAACTGTTGAAAATCACATTCAAACTTGTGCGTTAAACTATTTTAATCGCGGCTACAACTTTACAAAGCATGGATGTTCCTAAATTGTATGCCTTGGCCACAACAAAACTAAGTATCGAGCATGTCCCTTGCAATTCACCGTATACGTGACATCAGAGTGAGCAAAAAGCCATTTCATTATCCAGCATGGGCTTATTTCCATCATGCAATATTAATAATTTTGAGGCGTTTCTGTTTAACCTGCATAGAATATACAGAGCATGGAAAAAATAACAGAAATTATCATACAACAATATTGTGGTATAAAAGTAGTAGGGCAGTCCCAAACACGCAATGCTGTTTGTTGAATGTTCATTGGAACTGTTTGTCCCATTGGGAGAAATCATATGGAAATCGTTGATGCTCATATGATTGTGGCTCGTATCATGTGACAGACTATTATATTCTTTCCTTTTATATCTATAGCTATAGCAGCAACATTGAAAGCTCTCAATCTTACGACAAACTGTCATGCGGTTGCTGCCAGCTCGCTGGTATTAGATCCACGAAACCGGCGCTGACAGACTTGCGCGTCACGTGCGCGATGTGTTTGTTTATCCTGAAGCGTCTGACCGCGGCTGCGGATAAATGCACTTGCATTTTCTAATGCTTTTATACAAAACTGAAGAACACACCGTCAGTTATGTTTTCAGAGCAGAGCAAAACATCTGATATATGGAAAGAGATCCGTGCATTAGTCTGAA
>JAUCMU010000734.1:0-11012 GCA_032275025.1 Enteromius treurensis | reverse complement strand
GTGACTGTTCTTGAACGGCCCAGCCAGAGCCCTGACTTAAACCCAACTGAGCATCTCTGGAGAGACCTAAAAATGGCCGTCCACCAACGTTTACCATCAATCCTGACAGAACTGGAGAGGATCTGCAAGGAGGAACGGTAGAGGATCCCCAAATCCAGGAGTGAAAAACTTGCTGCATCTTTTCCAAAAAGACTCATGGCTGTTTTCAATCAAAAGTGTGCTTCTTCTAAATACTGAGCATTTCTAAATACATTCTTTCTTTTTTTGCTTAAAAAAACTAAATAAAAAATGTGTCATACTGCATATTGCTGCTACTGGTGATTTGAATTTCAATTAAATCTGTATCACTGTAATAAATGCACTTTGAAAAAATATTAAATATAATGCTAAATGATACCCAATGTGAGTTAATTAAACATGTTGGTGTAGCTAAAGATATACGAGAGGCAAGTCAAAATGCTAATGTGACATTTTTTAGCATGAGAGGAAAAAGTGTCATTTGGTTAACATGCGTTTTCAATAGAATACAGAAAGAAGGGTTTCTGAATCTAGGTTTTCAAAGCTGTCACATGACAAAGTAAAAAGCCTGCCTCGGAGTTGAATGAATACAGAGACAATTACCTTTTTTGAATCTTAATTGTGACAGATCGTATCTGCCGTAGTCTTTGAACAGCATGATTCCTCCCTGCTTCAGGAATCCAGCCAAAGCTTTTACAACCTCTTGAGCTCTGCTGAAGGAAACCAGGAGGGTTAGAAGTGTTTTAAACAGATGATCTGAGAGGTTATTAATAAAGCTATCATTTGGCATCACATGAGTTCGAATATAGCAACAATTCATCTATATCATTTGCATGGACACATTTTAATCACATTTAATATGACAGATAGCATTCTAGCTTTTTTAGTGTGGGGTTGTTTTTTCATGTTGTTTAAATCTATAAAGTTTTTTATTAATTTTATTCCAGTTTTAGCTTTAGTTATTTTAGTTCATTAATTAGTTTTATTTAATAATCACCTTTTTAATGGTTCTTATTTCACTAACAATAAGAATATCATAAATACTCCAAGAGCTGTGGTAAAGTATGTTAACTGACTCAAACACACAATTTTCTGTCAAGATCATGTTTATGTTTGAGGATATCTCGGGTAACTTGCTGGCCATATCGTGACAGCCATTGAGTCAGAAAGAAATGAGTCCAAGAATGAACTTTATCGTGTTTTAGAACATTTTGGGGCTGTTCAAATATAAATATATAAACAATATTAATAAATAAAAACATAAATTCATTATTTTAAAGTTATTAAATACATGTTACAACAGTTAGATTTGACTGAAGGACATAACTTTGAGTTAAGAAGTGCTGCTACAAGCGAGGCAGTAATGGACGCCGAGGATAACACACAGGCCAAGTGTGTTACAGTGTTAACATAATGAATGTGTGTGTGTGAGAGCATATGACCTTTATTACCGTGCTGGGTGGATGGCAGAGAGCACAAAGACCACCAGAATAATGTCCAGACTCTCAGGGGGGAAGGGAAATGGGGACGTTGTGTCACAAATGTCCTGCACAAATGCGTGACACACTGCAGGGTCATAGTCTGGGTGCTCCTGCGAGGGGAAAACACGCACAGCTGTCCTCAAACGACTGCAGTTTTAGTGAAGCATTTTAGATTTTGCCTTCATGGAATTACACTTATACTGATACAATTAACACATGCTAGGAGTTCCATTTATTTTTAAATAAAAGCAGAGGACACTTTAATTACATAAATATATGGGAATGATCGTGGCATGCGAGTTGCTTTAATTACATTATGAATACACTAAACAAAAAAACTACTCTTAGGGTGAATCCCGTGTATACACACAAACAAGATCTTTTTAGCAAAGGAAATGCTTGTTTTAAAAGAAACAGAAATAAGAAATGCTTACAAATTAGAATTGACCATTCAAATATTTAATTTCCAGAAATCAATCTTGATTTTAACACATGAGCAAAACAATAAAAACTACTCAGTCTCCTCAAGTCTTTTATGCTTACACGGCTTCTTATAACTGATTAAAAAAAAAAAAAAGACTGTAAAATTGTTTTTCTTTTGAACATGGAAACACTCCTGGCAAAGTGTGGTTTTGGATGATAACAGTAAAAATCCTCTACATTAAAGTAACTTGACATTATCATTAAAGTAAAAGCAAACATTTTCATTTTGATTGCATAAAAACGCCAATATATATGTCAAAGCTGAGCTACTATGGGAGGAACTGGACTGTGATTTCCAATCTGGGTGGACTCATTTGACTTGGAGCTCTTCACAAAATGTTAAAATATCAGTTCATGAGTACAGTTTTAAGTTTAAAGCAGAATTAGTTTTCACTCAAAATCAAGCATATATTGATGCAATAGAAATGCTATCGTCGTCATGCAGAGGATGTCACTTCCCCCACTATTCATTATGTTCTGCTGGTGGCATTCGATGAAGGTCTCTGCATACCAAAAAGCATCAAGCACTAGGAGACAGAGCCAAACTCCCACACGACTGATCAGCCATCATTAACATGAATGGAGAAGAGGACATGTTGCCCTCCCAGTCTTTATTCATTCTCAAAGGCTTTCAGTAATGTAAATCTGGGAAGCGTGTGGGCTCTGTTTGATGTAAAGGTGGCAGGTATAATTATGCACTGAGAAGCAGAGACAGGTGACTGTCATTTACTGTACCTGGATGAGCTCAATAGCTCGAGAGGAGAAGTCACAGCAGTACAGAAATGCCTCACTGCCCCTAGAAATACACCAATACACCTGTTTACTTGTTACTCCCATTAAGAGCTTGTATTAACATCTTCTGACTTTCATCTCCTTGTCTCAGATGTTAGTATGAAAGGGATAATATACAATCAGCCACTGCTATGAGTTCTGATTGTCCTGTCACATGCTTTATGAACAATAATGACAGTACAATATCCTGCTTATTTTACAAATATTTATCAAATGCACTACTAGTTAAACGTTTTTGACCAGCGAGAATCCTAAAGAAGCCTCTTGTGCTCACCAAGCATGAATTTATTTGATGTAAAGTACAACCAAAATTTTAGAACGTAATTTATTACAGTGATTTCAAAGTAGAATTTTTAGCAGCATTACTCCAGTCTTTAGTGTCACATGATCCTTCAGAAATCATTCTAATAAGCTGATTTGCTGCTCAGAAAACATTTATTATTATGTTGAAAGTAGCAGAGAAGTTCTGGGTTTCAGGTTTCTTTGATGAAAGTTCAGAGGAATAGCATTTATCTGACAGAAATCTTGTATAACATTAGAAGTGTAGCTTTGATCACTGGAATAAATTACATTTTAACATACAGTGAGGTCAATAAGTATTTGATCACTCCATGATTTTGGGGGTCTACAATTTTCAGCAGAGGTGCATTTCCACTGTGAGAGACAGAATCAAAAAAGAAAAATCCGGAAATCATATTGTATGATTTTTTAACAATTTATTTGGGAATTACTGTGTCAAATAAGTATTTTATCACTTGCTTATCAGCCAGATTTCTGACCCTTAAAGAAGTGTTATTTTGCTTGTAAATAGTCCAGCTACTCTCTGCTCATGATTCTAAATTAGCCGCACCTGTTTGAGGTGTTAGCTGTCATAAAGACACCTGTGCACCCCACAATCAGCCAAAGTCTAATGCTGCGTCCGAATCAATTACTTCCCTACTATTTAAAAACAGTATGCGAGGTGAGTAGTATGTCTGAATTCAAAGTATTCCAAATTCAGTAGGCGAGAAGTACCCGGATGACCTACTGCTTCCGGCCGAATTCTATAGGAGGCATACCATGAGCACTTTCCTATCCCATGAGGCTCCGGGTGAGGAGGCGTCATATACAAAAATGGCGGAAAGTTGAGACGCGCCTCATTTTAAGTCTAAGTACCTCAGGAAAAAATGTTGTTGATTGTGATTAAATTGCACTTGTTTAACACAATATAAATAAACAGATGACTTATTGAACGTTTAAATTTCCGCGCTGTTGGGACAACGCATGACACGTGACACATGACAACATCAATATGGCGGATGTTGTACGTCCGAATTCCATTCATACTATCTAGAACCTACTTTTTAACGGTCAGGTAGTACGTTACCTTTTAAATGTAGTACCTACTTAAGAAGTATGGGATTTCGGACGCAGCATAAGTAGCAACATGTGCAAAACCAAAGAGCTGTCAAAAGACACAAGAGACAAAATTGTAGACCTTCACAAAGCTGGAAAGAGCTACGGGGCAATTGCAAAGCAGCTTGGTGAAAACAGAACAACTGTTGGAGCAAATGGAAAACCAAGCAGTGGCTCCGTAAGAAAAGCATATCAAGGTTCTGGAGTGGCCTAGCCAGTCTCCAGACCTAAATACAATTGAAAATATTTAAAGGGAGCTGAAACTCAGTGTTGCTCAGCGAAGAGAAGATCTGTATGGAGGAGTGGGCCAAAATCCCTCCTGCAGTGTGTGCAAACCTGGTGAAGAACTACTGGAACTGTTTGACCTCTGTAATTGTTAACAAAGGCTTCTGTACCAAAGATAAAAAAATTTGACTCAAGTGATCAAATACTTATTTGGCACAGTAATTCCCAAATATATTGTTAAAAAACAATATGCGTAATCATACAATTTCCGGAATTTTCTTTTCAGATTCTGTCTCTCACAGTGGAAATGCACCAATGCTGAAAATTTTAGAGAGACCCCTCCATGATTTCTAAGTAAGAGAACTTGCAAAAAGACAGGGTGATCAAATACTTGTTGACCTCACTGTATATAAAATATAAATATGAACAGAATTATCAATAGTCATTTATTCTATAAATGAAACAGGTCTTACCCCAGTATTGGGCTAAGATTTAACATTTTGTGCTGTAAAAACTAAATTAGCCTTAAATAAATAAATAAAGTTTAAATTTGCTTCACTTATTAAAAACTTTGGCTAAACATCATCCTGCACATGCTAAACATGTATATAAAACATGTTAAAGTTAATAAATGAAGATCTTCCCCTGCCTTATACCTGATATAACTGATATTAAAGTGACATCCACAACAAGAGTACATGAAGAGAACTGTTTGTTTGACCTTCATTCATGCTGTTCTGTCTAAAAGAGATGATATTGGTGGAAATGTTTTCGGTGTATCTTCTTCTAATCTGCTGCTTCACCCACAGAGAATGGAAACACTCCTCAAGTCCCTATCAGGAAGAAAAATAATGAACTCATGCTTTTTTTTAGTGCCTCTATAAATAGATGTCACAGGCCTTAAAAAAAACAGAAAATGCTGTTTTTGAACTGGGGAGAGAGGCCCAGGGACCTGAGTCCCCATAGCAGTTGATAGGAAAAGCAAATGTATCATAAAATACATTTTATGAATTACATTAATTACATTGCATTTTATAGGTTTAAGGTGAAGCAGCTGTGAAATAAGTTGTTTGGTCCCTCTCCTGTTATCTACTACAATAGAGATGCAAGTTAAATTGATTAGAACAGGCTAAATTAATGTCTGTATTTGATTTTAGAATGAGTCAAAAGGATGGGGAGTGTTTATTAAATGCTTCATTTGCAGGTTTTAGGTTTGTTTGGTTGACTTTCATCTTATACTGTCATCAGGGAGGGTCATAAGTGGAAGCACTGAAGTTAATCTGGAGATTACTGGACGTTTCCTCAGGGTTGAGTGGGCTTGTTTGAAGATCATATCCTGTTGTAAGAACTCATCCGCCTCTTCTGTAGCTTAGTAATACAGACATTGCCATCTCATGATGAGCGCAGGTGGTGGGCTTTAATCGGTTTGGCTTTTTGTGTTGTTTACATTTGTCCATGTCAAGTTTCAAGAGGACATACAGTATATCTGAATGGGAAAAAAACTGTTGTGGAAGATAAGTTCACTGTAGGACAGATGCATAACTGGATCTAAATCTGGTATAAAGAAGTAACATCAACTCAAAAATAAATGATAAACATATAAATAAAATGAGTCATGCTTATGAGTCCTTCCCATTTCAAAAGTGCCTGTCTGCTTGATGTGTGCATTTACAACGTGAATTCCGGAAAACTTGGAATGTTTCTATAAATTTGAGTAAAATGAAAACTGAAAGAATTTCAAATCACATGAGCCAATATTTTATTCACAGTAGAGCATAGACATAAGAAATGTTTAAACTAGGACTGGTAACCAAATTATTCTTACATCAAATTTGGCTGAGAAATTACTCCCAAAAGATATAGTAATTGTTGTGTCAAACAGACATTACAAAAAGTAGCTTCCGCTTTGTTTGATCAAATGTATTTTGTGGGGGGGTTGTGTGTTGAAATGTGTGTGTAAATAATAAATGTAATTTTTTTTTTATGACCTTTATTATTATTATTACTATGGAAATATTAAATTATTTATTTAATGAAATGATACTCTAACTAATAAACTAAAACTGCCAGTATGTGGTGGTAAATGTCTTAATGAAAAAGTAATTGAGTCATTTGGTTCTTTTAGACAGAAAAGTCTAAAAGAACAACCAAATAAGGGCAGAGGCGGACACGTGGGGGGCAAAACACAGGGCAAGGGCACACAATTTTTACATCACTGCCCCCTCCCGGAAGGTGTGTGCTTGCACCTCAAAACAACCAACGGGCTGGGGGGGGGGGTCGGCGCCCTGGAGGCCGGAAGGGGGCAGAGTCACGGACTGCCTCCAGCGTGGTTTTACAGCTTCTGGAAGCCGTGGTGGATCGGGAGTCTCAGGAGGCCTCGATGAATCGGGAGTCTCAGGAGGCCACAGCCAATCGGGAGTCACAGGGGGCCAGGTCCATGTCCCAATCCCACCCACCCCTAACACGGCCATGGCCATATATATAGTTCCCAAACCATCCGGGCCATGGCTTGTGTGGGTGCTCAGGGGCAGTGAGGTCTGATGGGCAATCAGGGGGAGTTGGCTCAGACAGGCTTTTGGGAGGAGCTGCATGGGCTCTGGAGGGCGCTCTTGTAGCACAGGCTCTGGCGAAACCAGAATCGAGAACAACACACCAGGCCGTGAATGGGGAGCAGGATTCTCAAAATTAGGGGACAGCTCTCCTGGCCGTGCATGCGGAACGGAATCCGTGGGGAATTGGAATGACTCTCCTGGCTGTGACTCGGGAACGGCTCTCCTGGCCGTGACTGCGAAATGGAATTCACAGGGAACTGGAACGACTCTCTTGGCCGCGATTCGGGAATGGAATTCGAGAGGTGCTTACATGGGGCTGGCACTGGACGCCACTCAGCAGGAGCGGGCTCTGATGGGTGCTCTTGCGGAGTGGGAATCAGACATCGCTCTTGGGAAGCCGGAATAGGATGGCACATTCGCTGCGCACCATTCCAGTCCTTCGCTCCACCCGGGAGGTTTTCCCTGTCATGTATTCGAGGACTCAACCCCCTATCCCTTCCCCTGCTCAAGTTACTGTTCCACCTCCTCTCTACCTCCCTCCTAGACTGTCTGGTTGTGGAGCGTCTGAAAGCCGGTCCTTAGAGGAGGGGCTACAGTAGGTGGCAAACCAAAAGAGAAGAAAGTGAGGAAAGAGTGAGTTTAAGAGAATGAAAATGTGAATCCCAATTTTACAGCAATAGGGGCCATTGCATCGACTTGATCAACCATCAGTCAAAAGATTAACTCTCTCAATGAGTTCGTCAATGAGGTTAACATTTATATAAATTTCACCAGTTCAGCTTGAATCTGGAGGTGTGTACTTGCGTTGCTTTTGTGGGGATTCCTTCGCGCTGGTTGCAGAAAGGGCTTTCCCGATGTTGCTGACTGGCTGGAAGTCAGTCGTTGTGGAAGTCTTGGGACCCGATTAGAGGCGGTGGCTGAAGAGGAGGGTAGTCGCGGTCCGCGTGAAGTTTGATACGGCAGGCAAAACTTAACTTAAGCAAAACACAAACTCTCACGGAAAGAAAATAAAGAAATGAGACTTGACTGGTTTTCTTCTCATCCTGACTGCCGAAGCAGCAGTGGTGCCTGCTGGAGAACGTGGTGCGTCTCTTTAAAGAACGCAAAAGATGATAAAATGCATAGCTTTAGCAGAGAGCTAAGGCTTAAAGCAAAGAGCGAAGAGCAAAGCTAAGAGAGCAAAAATAGAGCTTTAGAGAGAGATTTGAATAGTGTCCTGAGTTTTTAAACTCATCTTTGGACACATCCCAAAATCACGTTTTAATCAATAGATTTGATCCTAGCTCAGGGTGTTGTGAGATTTCTCCTCCCATACCATAAATGTAGATTCGTCCCTTATCAGTCACATGTTCTGAGTTTCCCGCTCTTGTAGAGTATAATTCTAGACATGATTTCTATAACATGAATATGATACATTTGACTAAGAATAGGTGGAAAGAAACATTTCAAGCAAAAGAATTGAAGCAATACCAAACATGGATAATAAGGTACAAACCATTCTATTAGTTATTTAAACTACATATACAATGAGTGAATAGCAGATGATAATTAAATATGTGGGATACATATAATATGCAGTTACGCATATCAGTTATTCAAATCCGTATTAGTATATTTTTAGGCCTGATAGGCATGAAAACCCAGTTTCGTGAAGGATGAATGTGGTTTTGTGAAACCCAGGGGTTAAAGGTCTCCTGAGGAATTTCAGGCTGTCCTCAACTAGGGGAGGGAGATCTGTCCAACAAAGTCAAGTCACTTTTATTTATATAGCGCTTTTAACAATACAGATTCTAGCAAAGCACTGAACATTACCAGTAGAAGAACAGAGTGATGGTTCTGTTTGACAGAAACGTGGCTAAAACCAGATGAATACATTACTTTAAATGAGTCTACACCCCAGAATTACAGCTATAAAAATGAGCCACGTCCGAAAGGCTAAAATTTATAGACTGGCTTTAAATATAATTTGTTTGAAGTTATGGCGCTGCATGTAACAGTATCTAGAGCAGGGGTATTCAACTAAAGTTTAAAGAGGTCCAGTCAGAAAATTTTTTTTGAAGCAAAAGTCCAGAAGATCATAATGTCTAACAAGTTAATGCAATAGCTTATATATTTAACTTTTTATTATATAATTTAATCTAAGACATCTGCAAGTAATAAAACCCTGACTGCCAAATCAAATGAATTCGGTACAATTCAGAAACTTTTTGACTGATTAATTGTCATGTAACATAACCAAACATATATGTATGACTGTAGATATTTATGGTCTCTCATTAATTAAATAAAAGTAGGGCTGCATTGCAAAATAAATGAAATTTGAAAATTGTGTATATTCAAATAAAGTGCTTAAATTCACAAAAATAAAATAAAGGGAGGAAAAGCTTGAATTTCACTTTTCGTTTTACATCTTGACTGAACAATCGCTACCAATTAAACAAATAATTACAAATACACATCTAAACACCTGAACACCTTTAGAATATCACTTTGTTCCCCTTTTATGTCCCACTTGCCCACTTTTTTTGCTCCGTGAGAAAATTGAGGTCTAGCTTGACTTGCCAGGATTTTAAACCTGGGCTTGAATGGAGCTCTCTTCTCTATTTCTCCGTCTCACTCGCCTGTTTCTCACGCTTTCTCTGTCTGTTTCTCTTCGACTCACTCGTCCGTTTCTCTCTCTTTCTCCGTCTTTCTCGCCCGTTTCATGTATGGCTATCTTTCTTTTCTTTTTTACCATATATTTTAATGTAAAACTTGCCGCTTAACACTCTCATCTGTCTGCGCTGTAGACTCGCAATGTTAATCAGACTTGATAGGCTGCGTGGTGTCACGTGGTAGGCTTAGCTCGCATACAATTGGCTTGTGCGTTTCCACTACCATACAATCATACAGCTGCGCTGGTTGAAATAGAAGCGCCCCGGCAGTTTTTTAAATTATAACCTTAACGTCAACGTTTTGGCAGTAGGTCCGGGTCACTGATCTGTAATACATAGATCGGTGGTCCGGGTCCGTATGGGATGGCTTCTCGGTCCGGATCCGGACCGCGGTCCGCCTGTTAGTGAAGGCTGTCTTACACCATTCCTGGCTGGTGGAATGATCTTCCCATCTCTATCTGAAACTCTTAACCCTACTCTTTCTTTTCCCTTCTAGCATGCACTTATTTGAAGATTTGCCTGTTGTACAGTATTATGAGCACTTCCTAAGTTGTTTTTGCCTCTATAGGACTATTTGCTTGATGTTTTCCCCATCTGAAAGTCACTTGTTGATAAAAGCGTGTAAATTACACAGATGTACTCCGTTCCAAACCAGAGTTAACTTTCAGCGAAAGTAGCCATAGCACGTTATTCTCCCAATATAACCTGCTTCTGTTTCGATCACATGAGAATCTCGTCAGTAAAGCCGGTTCCTTGATTAGAGTAAATCTCCATCAACTATTTTCAAATGGAGCGGCAGTTATTACACAGAGCCGTAGATCACCGGCGAGCTACACAATATCGAGTTCGGCTTCGCAGACAAATCATTTGCGATAGTGAACAAAACGTTTTGACCCTAGCATACCTCGAGGAAGCAGGGTTTATCAGATGGTACGTTAACACCCCTGGAGAACACGTACTCAAACATCAGAAAAAAAAAGGAAAAAGAAAAAGAGATTACCACATGACTTGAGTCAATTTCATGTTTTTGGCTGAGACCAGCGGTTGCTGCATTCTTGCTCATAGCTTCCCGGTCGTCGGAGCATGGGGGGCAAACGTATTTGTGATTCCTCTGCAGCACATGGGCGCAAGTCTCTGGAACACCAACACAGTCGACGTGACGCCATGCTCGGCAGGAGTCACAGCAGATCATCAACCTAACAGATGGAGCCGTCGGTCAGGGGATGAAAAATCTGACCACTCTTCATGAACATGCTCGAAGAATAAAGAAAACTGATTTAATATCGAAAGAACTGGGGCCTGTACCATGATGGTGGCTAAACAAACTTAGAGTTAGAGGATTAGTTTTGGGTTGACAAATCTAAACCGATGCAATCAGGCATTATTTGTACCATGATGAAGCTCATCAACTT
>JAUCMU010000733.1:0-11015 GCA_032275025.1 Enteromius treurensis | reverse complement strand
ATGAAAACTAAAGAGGTATAGCTATTTTCAGAGGTTCGTTTACGTGTGGTGGGCTGGGGTGCCCGGCTTGAAAAAGTCAGGCAGTGGTTGAAAAAGCCAGCTGTCAGCTAGATCGCGGTTATGATGGCGCTAACCAGTGTGTGTATCTGTGTCTTTGTTATAGGGAACACCGCAACAGCCAACGATCGTTGATGATACGCGGCGGTTATAACCAGCGCGAGATACGAGGTAAATAGAGTGCGGTTGTAGGGGAAATGCAGTGCTAATTAAACGCTGGTGCTAACCACGGTCTTTTGTTGTTATGTCTCTCTATAGTCCGGAACAGTGGTGGCGCAGTCGTCGGTTGTCGCGGTGGTGAAGTAAAACCCTGAACACAGCTGCACCAGTAGTTGCGCAAATAGGACCTATTTTCAAGGTGAGGATAGAGACGTATGATAACCAGAAGCGTTAACCAGAAGAAGGTATTGACCTTCTTCTGTTTATGACAAGCCGTGTACTATGATTTTGTTGCGAACCCTTGGTTGTGCACTGAGGCCTGAGGGCGTGCTGCACATAAAATAAATTTTTCATTTCATTTCATTACTGTGGTAAAATAAACTGTAACTCTTTTTCTTTCTCACTCTTCTAAATCTTAACAAAAATGATGTAGAAGTCAGTGACGGTTCTGTAACATTTTATATCTGTTTTATAGAGCTCGACGATGGAGCGTGCGCAGTATCCCACCGATGGGCGGAAGAAGTCGCGACTGTCTGTCACGCAGAGGAGGAAGGAGAAGCTGATCAAGGAAAAAAAACAGGTGAGTCTTTGAAAGGGCGTTGTTGCTAGCTAAACCTTAACTCTGTAGAAAAGTTCAACTGCTTACTGACAGACACACACACACTCTGTTCGTTACTTGTAGGTCGACAAGTCATCAAACAACGGTTCGAACACATCAGCGCGCACTGCGCTCGTCGATCTCACCAACAACGCAGCTGCAGAGACCAACAGCCAGCCATCGACAACTAGCGACGACGGCTGTGGCGCGAGCAGACCTGTTCTAGATACAATTAAGATACGTAGAGTAGGGGGTAGTTACGCAGCACTAGATGTATCGCAGGATAGCGCGGCAGTGGCGAGGCGTAGGAAGAAAAATACAAAATCTGTTAGAAAGGATAGAAATATACAGCCCCCTGTTAAACCGTTCAATATTCAGCCGGTCGATGTTAATACATCACATAGGCCTGTTGAATACGAAGACGTGTCAGAGCCGGAGGGTGATAAACCAGTAACACCTAGAACTGTAGAAATATTAGACCACCCTGTAAATTTATTCACACCGCTACACTTTGTTAGAGGTTCACCGGGGGAGATGAGCCATAGTATTGCAACACCCGTTATATGCCCCCCTCGCGAGTGTCAAACACAGGATGTTGTGGTAGCTGGGCGAGGCGCAACACCCAACATCGCCGATTATACAGACGAAGAACTAATGGCGTGGTGGGAGATGAGCGATGTCCCCCTGATTGAGACTGATTTGATACAAGCAATCAGCACCCAAACCCTATTTGCAGCCGTCCCTGATTTAATACACATGACCTCTAATGACTCAGCCGAGCAAAACAAAGCGCCATTAGACACGTTAGAAAATGTTTCAATTAATACGTGTGATCCTGCCACGCGCAGCAAGCAGTCAGCGGCGCAGTCACCAACAATCCCATATATTAGCGATAGCACCCCATATACAGCACGGCCACCCAACAACCCCGATTCAGCGCAAATAGACAGCGCCGCCCCTGGAGCGTATAACCCAGAGTCCAAAAAAATACTCGTCGAGGTAATGATACATCAACCCCCTACAGACACATCACCGCTAAACACAGAGGGTACTGTTATAAACGATGAACCTACAAACGCCCTACACGATCTGTACGAAAATGCACAGGGTAGCAGCACACAAGATCTTCAACGCGATACAGGGTATTGGTCCAACAGCCACTACCAATCTGAGGTAATCTGTATCAGCAGCGACGATGAGGACGTGGGGGTGGCGGGTGCGGTTAGAAGAGCGACCGTTATTAAACCTTGCATTAGACACGGGGAGCCTAGGGGTGTAATAACAGATACGCTCCGCGAGCCCTCAGAGGTCTCTCACTCGTTAACGAGCAGTGCTGCAGAAACGCCCGATAGCGGGGTCCGCGTCGGTTGTGACTCGTTAGAGAACACCGTCGTTGAGGTCCCTGTCAAAATTGTCGACGGTGTAGCGACGACGTGTAATCCTTCTGTACCAACGTCGCCAAAAACAGGCGCAACCCCCGGCGTTAGCTTACCAAATCTGCTTACGACCAACGAAGAGGTTGGAGAGACAACCTCTCAAATACCCAGGAAGCGCAGAGCCGCTATCCCTATTAATACCGCGGTCAGTAACAAGAAACAGAAATTATTGACCAGCGTAGACGCGCTGCGGCGGTTCTGCCTCGAACTACCCGTAGACTCGGATAACGAGGATACGTTTGAAGAGCTGAGGGGGAGCGTCGAATATGTGCTCGCTAAGGAGCGAGAGTATGCAGCTGCCCTGCGAACCGTGAGGGCTAGATCAAGAGCAGCGGCGGAAGAACGTCGCAACCCCGAGGGTTGTAAGCTCGTGGAAGAGGTCTTGGCCGGTAAGCATCCGGAGCTAGCGCATACCCCGTTTTCAGTAATAATGAACGGCGCTGCTCGAACGGTCAACATCATCGACGACAGCGCGCAGCCTGGTACCAGCGCAGCAGCCGTTAGTACCGGCGGCGGCGTCAGACAACCGTCAGTCTGACTAGAAAACGGTAAACCCGGGAAGGCCAAACCCCAACGTGGTTGCGGTGTTACAGATCCCGAAGGCGCCCAGATCGGTAACATACACCCGGCTGTAAAATGGAGAAGACACACGCGTAACCGCAAACGGCTTCTCAAGCTCCTAAACAAGTCTCGCCTTGTTATAAAGAGAAGGAGGTTAGCGCCTGTTGCCGGCGGTGAGCAACCCGAAACCCACGAGGCTTCTAGATCCTCTACTCCCACCACGTTCGACGGTGATGACTCGCGGCCGTATCTGAAACGTATTCGCAGTTACAAACGAGTTGTTGAAAAGTACAGAGCTACAGAGTGCTACGACGAGTTCCGATTCGTCAACACGGAGAACCTGCAGTCCATGGTTCACGGTGTGTCTGTGGTGACCTCCGCCGTCGGGACGTTGATAAACAACGTCTTGGAGACCGTCAACCCCGATGATTTTGTACAGGTGCGACTGGACGGTGGCAACCTGAACAGGCCTCTATTCACTAGGAGGTCCGCCCGTGACGTTTTTTGCGCTCATCGTTTTCTCGATAATGTCAGTCGTTTACTTCAAAGCAAGGCTGAAATTTTCGGGTGTGAGCCATTAAGAATAATAAGTTTGGTAGTTCGACCTATTTCAGGCGGTCGCTACAAACCCATTTCAAAGATTCTCGGCAGTCACATCATCGCTTGTAAAAGACGTTGGTTGAAGGACTATAACTACACCAACACCAACGTGTGTCTGGCTGCTAGCATCCACGGGTTACTACAACCCCTCCTCACCGACGCCGAGGTGTTACAGAAGGCCTTAGAAACACACAGAGCGTTAGGCCTACCTGTCGATAAACCGGTCTCTATTAATCAGGTACACCTGTTTGAAAACTACTTAAACACGCCGATCAAAATTATGACTTACACCAGCGACGGTTGGTGTTTCTACCCGCAAACCAGGAACCCCAGTAAAAACACATTATATGTTCTTGCTCACGAGAACCACTATTACGGTGTGATGAATCTAAAGGGGTTACTCGGCAGCGCCCACGGCTGTAACCATTGCCATCGTGCTTACAACGTAGCGAGCAAACACAGCTGTCGCTATCACTGTCCCTTCTGCATGAGGGACGAGTGCGAGTGTTTGAAAGAACCATCCAGTAAATGTGACAACTGTAACTCGTTCGCTCGTTCAAAAGCGTGTCTGGAAGCTCATAAGGCAAAAGCAGCGGCCGGTGTCGTCAAATGCGTGCCTTACAAACAATGCCTCAAGTGCAAACGACCGCAATGTAAAGCTAAGCGATGCAAGGGTCTTATTTGCGGCGTTTGTCGTGTAAAAATAATTAACCGCGACACACACATGTGCTTCATGACACGCGGAAAAGCTCCGGAGTGTAGCACCAAATACGTGGTGTATGATATAGAGTCGCGGCAGGAGAACGTCGTACACGAGCCCAATTATATATTTGCGCGTCATCTCACGACGGGTGAGTGTTGGGAGTTTCTAGGTGACGACTGCGTGGTCGATTTTGTCAAAACCTTCATAACACCCAAATTCGAGGGGTATACATTTCTAGCCCACAACGCGCGCAGTTATGACTCCCATTTCATTCTCAATCAGCTTTTGAAGGAGAAAATGAAACCGGAATTAATCGCTCAGGGGTGCAAGCTGATGCTGCTGGCGATACCGTCCTTAAAGATTCGTTTTATCGATACCCTTAACTTTCTACCTATGAAATTGAGCAAAATGCCCCAGGCCTTCGGTTTTGAGGGTGCGAAAGGCCATTTTCCATTTCTGTTCAACACGGAGGCGAACCAGGCGTATGTAGGTCCTCTACCGGACCCGCATTATTACGGGGTCGAATACATGATGCCCTCTGAGAAAGAGGAGTTTCTGACCTGGTACGATGCCAACAAACATAAGACGTTCAACTTTCAGGAAGAGTTGCGTGCTTATTGTAAGATGGATGTACACGTCTTAGCGCAAGCCGTATTACTGTACCAGAAGGGTATCGCCGAGACCACTGGTAGGGAGTTTGCGCGTTTAGCCGCAGAGGAGGGAAGGGGTGGTAAAGCAAAGCCCGCGAAACGAGCACCGGTAAGAAGGGTCGGTAGAAAAGCTGGTAGACCCCTAACCGGAAAACAGCAGCGGGGGAAACGCGAGAAAAAAACGCGGGGTTACGCAAGACCCACCCACATCGACCCTTTCCAGTGCATCACGCTGGCTAGCGTCTGCATGCAGATCTACAGGCACATATACCTGAAACCCGACACCATCGCGCTCCTGCCTTGCGACCAGTACCACAGCAGGCAGAAGAGATATTCCACACCGGCCATCCAGTGGCTCCTCTACCGGGCCGAGATCGACAACGTCTCCATCCAACACGCTTTAACCCCTAACGGTGAAAAACGCGTGTGGCCCTACTGGCTAGACGGTTACGCGGTTGTTGACGGTGTGGAAACAGCCTATGAGTTTTATGGTTGCTTCTATCACGGTTGCCCCGTCTGCTACCAGCCCGACACCTTTAACAAAAAGCTGGGGGTCGCCGCCGGTGTACTCCATCGACGCACCTTGTTGAAGGAGTCAAACCTGATCGCGAAGGGTTTGCGAGTTGTCAGCATCTGGGGGCACGAGTGGGAGGCAATGGTGCTGGAGAACCCGGTCGCGGGTAGTTTTCTCAAGAGGTTAAAACTACCGGAAAGCATAAAGCCTAGAGACGCTCTGTACGGCGGGAGGACCAGTACCGTTAAAATGTACCACAAGGTCTCCGAGGGCGAGCGGATACACTACCTAGATTTTACTAGTCTGTACCCGTGGGTGAACAGCTCCAAACCCTATCCGCTGGGCCATCCGACCATAATCTACAAAGATTTCAAAGACATAGACCAGTATTTCGGTCTTATCCGTTGCGAGGTGTATCCGCCGCGTGGTCTTTACATACCCGTACTACCCTACAGATCGGGCGGTAAGTTGATGTTCCCCCTGTGCCGCACCTGCGTCGAGGTGCAACAGACCGCGCGCTGTGAGCACGACGAGGAGGAACGATCTCTGAAGGGCACGTGGTGTACCCTAGAGTTACAGGCTGCTTTAAAAGCCGGTTATCGACTGGGTCGCATTCACGAAATTTGGCATTTTGAAAAAGTCACCCTCGAACTGTTTTGCGAATACATCAAAATGTTTTTGCGGGATAAACAGGAAGCTAGCGGGTATCCGAAAGAGTGCACGGACGATGCTAGTCGTCGGGCTTACATAGCCGCTTATTACGCTAAGGAGGGTGTGCGACTACGACCCGAACACATCGTGTTTAACGCGTCGAGGCGGTTACTGGCTAAACTGTGCCTCAACTCTTTGTGGGGCAAGTTTGCCCAGCGGGTTAACCTACGGAAGTGCGTTATCATTTCAGACCCCTCCGTGCTCCACACACTCCTTTTTGACAACGGCATAGACGTGAGCAGTTGCGTGTTTATCGATGATGAAACAGCCTGTTTGTGCTGGGCCTACGCAACAGAGTACCCCACGACGAGCGATAATACCAATGTGTTTATCGCCGCTTTCACCACCGCGCACGCCCGCCTAGCCCTGTACGATGTGATGGAGCCCCTAGGACGGAGATTGTTGTATAACGACACCGATTCGATCATCTTCGTCAGCTCCCCCGGTGACGCTAACCCCGCCACAGGCAATTACCTGGGTGATTTAACCTCGGAGTTAGAGGCCGACGAGTACATCGTAGAGTTCGTCTCGGCGGGTCCCAAAACTTACGCCTATCGCACCAGTCTGGGGGCTGTTTCCATGAAGGTGAAAGGTATCACTCTGAACGTCTCCAACAGCGAATCCATAAACTTCGCCAGTTTAAAAGACCTTGTACAGGACTACTTACAACGCGAGGGTCGCGGCGAGCCCGCCAGTGTGGTTGTCGCGCAGCCCTGTATAGTGAGGGACAGGCGTCAGTGGGAAATTAACACCGTTACTCTACAGAAAACTTTACGCGTGGTGTTTGACAAGAGAGTCCCGACGGCCGAAGGTCTGACCGTGCCCTACGGGTATTGATCAACCCTGGCTATGGACACCCGGTTACAACACCCCTTCACCTGTATTTTGGCGGGACCTTCCGGCTGCGGCAAGAGCTATTTCGTTAGAAACCTTCTGGAGAATGCGGGGTCTGTGTTATCGCAACCGCCCGCCAACATCGTGTGGGTTTACAGCTGTTGGCAGCCCCTCTATAACCAGCTGCAAGCGCGTTTTAAACACCTGCGCTTTGTGGAGGGGATGCCCGAGAGTTTTACCGACGATCGTTTGTTGCCGCCTAGCATGGTTAACCTCCTCATAGTGGACGATCTAATGAGCGAGGGCGGGCAGAGCGACGAATTGGAAAAGGCATTTACGCAGTATTCTCATCATCGCAATCTCAGCATCTGCTACATCGTTCAAAACTTGTTTAACAAGGGTAAAAGTAACCGGTCTATTTCTTTGAACGCGGGTTACATCGTCTTATTTAAAAACCCTCGCGACAAGCAGCAGCTCTCCGCGATGGCTCGGCAGATGTACCCCACCAAGACCCGCTTTTTCATGGAGGCTTACGAAGACGCCGTTAGCAAACCGTACGGCTACCTCCTAATCGATCTGAAAACCATCACCGCCGATGAATATAGATTGCGCACCGATATATTTCCACCCGGGCTCCCGGCTGTCTACATCCCTAAAAAGATCGGTAAAAAACACTCTTAACCGCTAGGCCCGCTCAGTACTCTACGCAACCGGCGCCATGTCTGCACGCATTCGTAGAAATATTGGTCTGTTGCGGATGCTTGTAAACGCTAACCCGCAACAACGAAAGACCATTCTAGCCACGGCATCCGACGACTTGATAACGGCCATTTCCGAGATTGCGCACAATACCTTGAAGGGGCGTATACCCCTGACACTGCGTCAGGTGAATGTTTTAAAAAAGAAAAAGACCGTCGTCAAGAAACTCAGTAATAAACGCGTGTCCGTGAAAACCAAGAGGAAGGTGTTGAAACAGGACGGCGGTTTTATAGGAGCGCTTCTAGGTCTGGCCTTACCCTTGATAACGGGCCTACTGACCCGGTAGCGATGGAACACGCTCACAAAATGTACCTCGTCGACAAGCGTCAACTGGATAGCTTGACGTCACCAGCAGCAGAGGATGTTCATGACATTCGCGCAGCGGAGACTAGACGCCTTGATACGGAGATGAAGGAGGTGTTAAACAGAACGGATTTACCGGATCACGACAAGGCGTCGCTCTACTCCGCTATCCTGCACAAATATCTCAATCACACCCGGCGGGGTGAAAGTGAGAAAAACAGACTAACCCTCGTACTACCCGCTGAGGAAACACCCGTTCCCGCACCCGCAGACGTCCAGGACGCGGTCGCGACCGAGGTAGTAAACGCAATCGGTAGCGTTTACAGACCGCGAGCGCAGTTGTTGCTGCGTAAACTAGGTCAACAAAAAAACATAGCGGGGTGGACTGATAGGGGCGAGTTCATCTATAAAGGCGTTACTGTGCGCGGCTCCAACATGCACGATCTGGTGAGATCGATCACGAGCAAAAATAACATTTCCGACGCCAACGCCCCTCCTGGCTGGGACGAGTTCCTACGGGCCCTAGCGCACCTCAACATCCCCGGGACGGTTGTGGGTAATGCTAAAAAACGAAGGACCGTCGAACTGTTGAAATACCAAACACCCCCGACCTCGCGGAGGCCTTCGCTGGGTTCCACACCCCCACCCACACCCCCATCACCCGACCAGATCCGGTACTCTAGAGGTTTTAGAGATGTGCGACCAGCCTCTGTTAGGGACGATGTCCTTACCACATTTAAAAGACCCCGGACAGCATCCGCGGATCCCTGGCTCGAATATTGATGGGCTCGAAGCTGTATCACGATGTTTTCCCTGGTTTTTTTTTAGTTGTTAGTTAGTTGTTAGTAACACGCATACAATGTTTATGTATTTTTCACCACATTGATGCCGCGATATATTTTTCAACGTCCATTTTCTGTAACACGCAGGATCAATAATGTACGTGTAATGTTTTAATAAAGTAGAATATACAATTTTCAAATAAAATATGTTTTTAATAAAAACCACGACTCGTTTTTCCATGTAAATTAAAAATGTTTTTATTTAAATGTTGGTAACGCAATTGTTTTTCTACACAGAGCGGCATTTCTGGATTACGCAAAAAGGATGGGTATGACATGTTGTAAAGGGGGCTTAGCGCGTGCGCACAAAGTGAGCGACCATCCGATCATTCACCCTGGGGTTAGAGTTATACAACTTTAGCACGTTGGGAAATGATCGTAGTTCGGCCATTTTAATTATAAAGAAGAGGCAGTGTTCACCGCATGTAATCGAATTAGAGTCCTGCACCGGAACAGTTGTGTAGCAAACGCGGCTGGCTATACTTTTAATATAGTCTGTGAGCGCACCTTTATATATGGGATGGTTCGGGAAGTGGGCCAAGCTGTCGAAAACAGTTACAACGTCCCCAACCAACCACAGGGCTATCCAATGCGTCCCACTTCTTGTTTGGGGGTCTGTGTTCACCACCATGCTAACGGGTCTGCTGCGGGGCAGTGTTCTAGGACAGGTGTCGCTGGCGTAGACGCCGTGAAATGTTCTCCCCGCGCGTCTTTCTTTAGCGAGGAAGGATCCGATCTGCAGCGTGTCCATTATATATCGAACAATATGTTTCTCTGGGCGTTGATTTCCAGAACGTTGTCGAATACACTCCACACTATCAGCGAGTGTGTCACGATCAGTGCTCTCCCAAACTTTATCTCGACTCTTAGGTTCCCGCTCCTAGTTAGGTTGTAATGCCCCGCTGCCGCGTTATCAGGCCTTAGGTCGAAGGCCATCAAGGTGTAACCGCGGTTATAATCGTTCCGCGGGAATGACACCGCCTTATCACCCATGTGCTTACCCGTAATAGAGACCAAACCCATATACTCCCTGACGATATTGGGGAGCGTGAAATTGGGAGTGTAGGCTTTAGCGGGTATCACCACGCCGTCTTTGTGTAGCGCGGCATAGTTCATGTTGCAGTGCTTGAAATCAAAGGGGTTCCGCGTATAGTCCCCGGAAAGCGCGGTCGATTCGACGATGCCGACGATGATAATTTTGGGGAGCTGACCCATAAACAGGTTGTCCTGGCTGGTGCCCCTGCTACCGGCCGGTACGCTGAAGGTTTTCACCGCGACTCTTTCAACGGGGTATTTAGCGTTAGACAACAACAGAGCTTCGGCGTGCGCCAGTCTAACGGTCGGCGAGATCGCTACGCGTTTCACAAACAAGCTGGCGGTTATTACGACCAACTTGTATTGTTCCGCATCTCCCGACATAAGACAGAAAGAGTCCGTGTTTCTAGAGAGCTTCACCTTGAGATCAACGCCGTTGATTAGTAGTTTGTCCTGGAAGAACATGTCGCTGTGTAGTCTACCTATCAGGTCCACGTGTCTACTGAGCGCGGTGTGTCGGGCTCTCTTGACGAAGCCGTGATTGTCGCCGTCCAGAATGGTGTTGTCAAAAGCACCCGGTGCGTCCCTGTAGAAGAGTCCCGCCGTCAGTTGGTTATCCATGACATCGGCGCCGTAATTTAGTAGGGTCTCGATGTAAGCCCTGTAGGGGTACATATTATCGCTCTGCGTTATCAGACGGTCGCCCAGAGTGACATCCACCTGGCTGAACATGGCGGCTATGGGGTAGACCACCGTGGTCACGCGCGCAGCGGCTACCGTGTCTGTACCGTCTGCATTTGTTATTTTACAGGTGAGGTGGAGCAGCGTGTCGTTGAGGTCCATATAGAGGTCTGTAGAGCCCGATACGTAGAACTCGATGGGTGCTAGCGGTGAAAGAGCGGCGAGGGGGGAGACTTCGAGAAAGAAGCTATTCTCTATGCTGGTCTGCGTAGGTGGGACTGTGAACAAATCGAGTTCTGATTTTACGCACTCTCCCGAGGCACCGTGTATAAAAGCCATGGCCGCTTAAAAAATATCACCGCCCCTCTGTGTTTTGGAACCGCTGCGTTTCTTCTTCTTCTTCCTCCCGAGCGTACAGCCGCTCGCGACTCCTCTTTTCCGGACTGGCTTCGGTGGTCCTCGCCGTAGACTACTGGTGCGTTTCCTCTTGAGAGCGCCGCGCAGCCTGTAAATGAGTCCGTCGCCTTTTTGCTCGCCCTTTTTCTGATTAGCGATACGATTAGCTATGGCCG
>JAUCMU010000732.1:0-11017 GCA_032275025.1 Enteromius treurensis | reverse complement strand
AGGGTCCAGTGAAGTCCTTCAGATAATCCAACACCAGTCTTTCAAATGATTTCATGACCACAGACGTTAGAGCTACATGTCTGTAGTCATTAAGTCCAGTAATTTTGGGTTTCTTTGAGACAGGAATGATGGTGGAGCGTTTGAAGCAAGATAGGACTTCACACAGCTCCAGTGATCTGTTGAAGATCTGAGTGAAGATGGGGGCCAGCTGGTCAGCACAGGTTTTCAGACAGGTTGGAGTAACACCGTCTGGGCCTGGTGCCTTGCATTCTTTTTAAAGACCTGGCACACCTCATCTTCATTGATCAATACAGCAGGAGTGGGGGAGAAGGGGGTTGCAGGAGGTGTGAATGGTGTTCTTTCAAACCTGCAGTAGAACTCGTTCAGATTGTCTGCCAGTTGTTGATTCTCCACAGTGCTGGGGCATGATGTCTTGTAATTGGTGATGTAATATAATGTATGTCAAGTATTTTGTGGTATTGAATGAATGAAGTGTAATTGGCAAGCTATATAGGAGTATTTGGTACGTAATGACAGATCTGGAGACATTGAATCTCATTATTGTTCATATGTTTAATATTTTAGATCAGACAGAAGTTTTAACTCTACAAAGTGTAATGCCAGAACTTCAGAAAAATTCCTCTACAAACATTGGATCAGTGTTTGTTAAATTATGCTAACAGGGAACCACTCAGCACTGAACTGATTGGAAGTTCCCCTCGTGGGGCGGAACCGATTTCACAGGTTAAAGTATGCATGTGCGTAACTGTGTGTGCGGAATGATGTGAGGAAAAAAAATCTACTTGGTGCATCTCCAAAAGATCATCCACACATCAAGAAGGAAAGGCAACGGCAACAGGCGAAACTCTGAGCAACTGCTGAACTTGCAACTTAGCCTCTTTGCTCTTTGCCATGGAGCGTCACATCTGTGCATTTCGCCTCCTTTCAAGAACTCATCGAAACAGCTCATCTAAACTGCTAAAAGCTCCAGAGGCATCCAACTTGCAGACTAACTCCAAAGAACGTCCCATCAGTATCCAGGAATTCCCGCAGACATCAGAAAGACAGCAGCCAACCAGAAGTACCGGGATTTCCCAGACGAGCGCATCAGCTGATCTCCCTCGGAGCGGTAAACACAAATACCTTCCTTTGCTAGCTGATGGTGCATTGAAACGGAACGATAAGCTAATAAACCCTCTGCTGGGTGAATTCTCTCTGGTCGTGGTTCTAGAAACTAGTAGCAAGTACTTTGGGACTTTTAGTGAACTTTACTTTTCATCCTCATCCATGTGTGAATGTGTGTGTGTTTACGTATTCCTAGGTTGGTGTTAGTGTTTTGTACAGTCAAATAGTTCAATAATAAATTGTGTTTCATTATTAAAGATTGTTGTCTTGTGTATTGTAAAGTCAAATTTTGCCCAGATCTTAAGCTTACCCTGCTTTTAGACGGAAAGAAACACTAGAGTTTTGTATTTATTTGCTGATCACAAATTAAGGCAAACGGTTTAGGAAAGAACACTAATCATGCTAAACGTTGGACGTATTGGTCAATAGAGTGTATTTCAAATCATGATAACCATATCTGTGCAAAGCTCATGATTCATTTACAAAGATCAACCAAAGAGCTAATTAAAGTAAAGTAAACTAAACGTAAGAATATTCCCCAATTTCCCTTTTTAATTTTTACAGAGCATATTGTTATTAATAAAATATATTAAAAAAATAGGATGGGGTCTTGCCTCATTTTTCTGTAATGATTTTTTTAAAACTCAATTTGTCACTGCTCCTATTGTTCAATTTTGCTTTTCAACTTGGTATGGGCATTTTAACTAAATGTATTAATGTTCCACTTACTTCCAGACCTGAGTCACTTTAATAGTGTATACCACCAACACAAATAAATGTGTGACATAACAGTAACAGTTACTGGAAGTTGTTTATGAAAGTATCTGAATCCACAGTTAAATTTTCTTTTATGGCATAGCATCATCCATTGGAAGTAACTGGCACATAAATTTTCATTATGATGTGCTGGAGAGGCACCTAACAGACAAATTAAAATAAGTTAAGTGGCTTTAAGAAAAGAGATGGAGTAGTGAAAATTTCCATTTCCACCATCGGGGAAATATTTAAGAACTTCCAATCAACATACAATGTTAGGAAACTGCCTGGTAGAGGATGTGTGTATATATGATTCTAATACGAGGAGTAGAGTTTGAGTGGCTAAAGACTCTTCAAGGACCACAGCTGGAGAATTGCAGAAAATAGTTGAGGGTCAGAAAATATTTTAAAAAAATAGTCAAACTACAGCACATGTTGTTCGGGAGGGTTTAAGAAAAACTCATTTCGCTCATCCAAAAACAATCTCCAGCATGTTCAGTTATCATACAGGACTTGAACTACAAATGGGACTGGCTTCTATAATCAGATGAAACTCCAAAATTATTATTATTTTTTTTTAGCAGCAGTCACAATGAATGGGTACAATGAAATATACTGCTGTATTTTGATGTTGTGGGTCTATATTTCAGCTGGAGGTCCTGGACAGGTTTAGACACAAGGCATCACGGATTCTATCAAATACAGACAACAGATAAAAATCAATAATTCCCTGACTCTGTTAGAAATCTTGTAAAGAGCCATGGTTGGGTCTTCCATTGGGACAATAATCTAAAACATGACCACAAAGGCCAAAAGACCCTCGTCCTGTCCAGTTACGGGCACAAGGGTCATCATAGAACCCACAACTTGTCTTGATACGGCTATGGAAACCACCCTGCTGAACTTCCGTCCTGCCCAGATCCAGCCATAAGGACCGCCATTAGCCTCTCGTCCGGCCTTGTCACCGCTACGGAAACCGTCACCGAATCCTCGGCCGGCTCGGTCATGGCCACGGAGGCCATTGAATCTTCGCTCTGTCCTGTTTCAGGGATCGGGCTGCCATTTGCCTCTTGCCTTACCCTGCCACAGCTATGGAAACTACTGAGTTGACAATCTCCCCTACCTTGAACACGGAGACCATTAAACCCTCGTTCTGCCCAGTCACTGAGAGAAAGATGACCAAGGAACTCTCGTCCAGCCCTGTTCAGGTCATGGAGTCTCCAGGCCATGGAGGCCATTCTCAAACTCCCGTCCTGCCCTGTTCTGGACACGGAGGCCATTCTCAAACTCTCGTCCATTTCTGAGCGTTCTTCCCTTGTTTGTTTTCTTGTTATTACCTTGGACTGTTTATTGGTGTTTCAATTGTTGGCTGCCTGCCCTACCCTTTGCTCTGGATGGTCTTTGTTTGCTCCTGACGCCGTTGTTTACCTTGCCTGTCTGACCCTGAATAAAACATTGCAGATGAATCCGCTTGCCAGATCCGCTTGAGATCGCCGCACAGAATTAATATAACCATGTGTTTTGTTTTGTTTTTAATGTTCCTAACCTACCCTCAGTACTAGAGTCATAATTTGATTGGTCACAGAATTCAGCAAATGAATGAATAACTCATTAAGATAGTCCCTCTCGGCTACTTACTGTCATAACAATGTAACCTTCAAAGAAAGCAATGAAAAATCGCTAAAACAATTTTTTTTCAAAATCAGGTACGCCAATATTATAAAATACAATAATAATAATAATAATAATGTTCTTCCTGTAAGAAAAAAACTTCCTTAAAATTTAAAGTTTACTGGAAATGTTTTTTTTTTTGTAAACTACTCATGACACATTAATTTTTATATTTTGTTAATAAATACAATGAGTGACTCAATTTGTGTGTAGTATAAATTATTTGGGCTACATACATGTAGGCTTCTAAAATGGACAACAACCAGATGTCAACAAAGCTACAAGTAAGATAAAAAATAGAAAAGCACTGTAAATAAGATAAAATTTAGAAGATCTCCGATAGCAAAGTAAGTACGAAGTACCAGTAAAGCATGTAAAGTACAAGACATGGTAAGTACATTTTTAAAGCGTTGGAAGGAGACAAACGAACATAAAAAACATTATAAAAACATTTATAACGCCAAAGAACCCTGACATTTCTCGTATTAAATACGGGGGAAAAAAAAGATAAATCATATTTTTGATCAAGTTTCTGTTCAGGGTTTTTTCTCCTGAAATATATGCTATTTTAATATTTTACTTAAAAGCAGTAGATAGCCTACTAAAACCTACTAAAGCTATAATTAATTACTATAGTTAAAGTTGTCATTAACAATTAACTTGTCATCTTGAGCAGAATAGATAACAGTTTCAATGTTTAAATTCCATCCATATAACAATAATTTTAATAATTTAATAATGTTCTTAGCCTACACAGATTAGTAATGCTAAATGTTAAAAATGTTACATTATATAGCAAGTCAGAGTTATAGATAGGGTAACGTATATACGGAAAATAACTATATTTGCAGCATTGTTTTTTCTGCTGTGTTTTAGTGAAAGTAGGTAATATAATATATAATTTTGCTGCTGCTCACTATGATTTTGATGTTGTTAAAAAAACAGTGTTATCCACAGATAAAAATACTACAGGATATAGTGCTGAAAGATATTTGCCATAAACTACCATTGGTGCTTATGTGACCTGCTCCGCTGTTTTGACACGCTGATCATGCACTGTAAAATTGTACAGCTTTTAAAAATCAGTTAGGATATAAATATTTAAGAATAAAATAGTTACTTTCAAAATATTCCTTTTGCTCAATTCGATTCAAATCTGGAACATTTTTTGGTCGAGTAAATTTGAAGCCTATATTTTGACCCCGTCAAAAACTGGGCCCTGGAATGTCTATTTAGCAATAGTTTATAGTCAGGAGGTGCTACAGTAGTCAGTACAATATAAGGTCTGTAACGTCATACATACGGATTGTTGAGTGCAAAATGTGACTACGTTACAAGAAGATCCTCAGTGAACTTGAATGAGACTAAAATGCATACGGACATAGTGATCGATATGATGATCAGAAACACATTTTTTAAAGCATTGGTCGATTCAGGTTCAAGTCAGACATTAGTGAGACCAGAATGTGTGGGATAGTCACATATGCTGAAACATAAGATGACTGTCTGCCGTACACATGGCAATGAAAAAAACAGTATTCCAAAACTGAGTCGCAGGACTACAGTTTGCTTGCGCAATTAACAAACCACCTTATCCTGTGATATTAGGCATTTATGTACCCATGTAATAAATAATCAATAATTATAAATACTGCGTAAATAACATGTAATAATGTAATCCATTAAAAAAAGTAAATTTAATCTAAGTACTTTTATTTTTGGAATCTGCACGCACATCGACATATCTCTGCATGAGATTTTTTTTGCAGGGTATGAAATATATTACTATTAAGGAGACTTATTATTAGCTTTATTTTATTTGTTTATTTTTTACAAAACACTGGTTTATCGTCCACCCACAGCCCTAGGTACTTGTAGGTGATGACCACCTCCCCCTCCTCTCCCTTGATTTAAACTGGTCGTGGACTGGGACTGGTTCCTTGGTCTTTGAGGTGTTCAGCTGCAGGTGGTTTGTATTGCATCATACAACAAAGTTCTGTCCTGTCCTGTATTCCTCCTCTTGATCATCCCTCATACACCCCATGATGGCCGTATCATCCGCAAACTTCTGAACGTGACAATATTATAGCAGAAGTCTGAGGTGTACAGGTGTGATGATCAAGCTGGAGTGACCAGCTCAGTTTCTGGTTTACACTCCATTGTCTGACTTGTTATCTGTGTTTTATGTCTCTGTTTTCATACCTGGACTGTTTGTCAATGAACTCTGTAACAATGTATATTCATTGTTCAATCTCATGTTTGTGGGGTTTCATGAGCTGTTTTGTCTGTATGAACAGAGACAGATAAGGGAAAATGGAAGCCCAAGGTTTATGGGATGTTGCTGTGAAGCAGTTTCGGTATAACAGTACATGTTGAATTTGTGCTGGTCGGACAAAGTATGAACATTGAGACATACACAACTAAGAAGTTCAATTAACTCTGTTACTTTTTAACATTATCACTTCGTCTCCTACTTCTGCTCTTCTTTTCTGTTTTCTTTGTTAATGTTTTGACTGACATAAGACTGTTAAACACAAATTTTTTGAGTATCAACAGCTCTGTTAACTTGTTGTCCGGTTACTGGACTATCTGATATTTTCTGGCGGGATCTGGCATCCCGGGCTTAATCCTAAATATTATCTGGTGTGGAGACCCGATCTATCAATTGAAATGGAAAACTGCCACAACATTTACACACCAAACATTGAATCTGGAACCAGAAAATACATTTTTAATTAACTCACAAGTGTTGTAGTTGTAGCTGTCAAGCTCTTTACAGAAATTAACTGATTTCTCAAAATGATAACATTACATAGTGTTAATGTTAAACCCCAACACCTTACACAAACACAAAACCTTAAAGTGAACATTTAATTATGACTAAAACAGAATTACTAAAACAATTTATCATCATAATTTAATAATTTTTAAACTGTTTCTTGATGACTGTCACAGTCTACCAAACATGAAATCTCAATTTATTAGGTGGTTGCTCAGAAATCACACCCTTGACCTGTCAGTCCCATTCCTCCTCATCCCTGTCATGGTTGTCCTCCCACTGAGGTTCACGAAACTGGATATTAGCCAACATGTCCCTCATGGCCACCATGAGTCTATTCACTTCTTGGTTCAATTCATGCCCAGCACGAGCAACTTCTTGTCTGTCTTCTGGTCTCTGAGTGGGAAACAAAACTAAATCATTAGTAGATGCAAATCATGCTTTGTCTTCAGTTAATTCATGAAGCTGGTCCCAGTAGAATGGCATAAACACACTATAGCTTGCATAACTTCAAGCAAAAAGGGGTCAAAGAATACAATCTAAGAGTATTTTTTAAAGTGTTTAAAAGAATAGTCTGGTTGTAGACCTTGTCCAAGACTAATATATATATATATATACAGTAAGTTGTCATCAGTGGTTCTTGAGCATGCTTTTGAAGTGAGGAAGATGCCATGTTAATTCTTGACAGTAGAAAAGCTTTTCTTTGCCCAGTCCATGGGCGTCAGAAGCACCTGAGAAAAAATTACTGGTGTATATGCTGTTTTCTGTAGTCTGATGCCTTTTAATAAATGGAATAAGTCACCTTGTTGCAAGGAGTTATTTACATTACCTGTGCCCACTAAAGTCACAATATAATAAACAGCCGGAAATTCACATTTCCAGTGGCACAAGTGGTAAAGCTCATACTGTTTTTGATGCAAACGACCCAAGTTCGCATCCGCCATTTTCCCAAATCATTCTTCTCCCTATTCACATCTCATATTATATCAGAAAGACATTTGTTTTCAATAAAAATGAACAAAATAACTAAAAAGTTAATATAAAGGATTGGGTACGGTTAGGTGTATCTGAACAGCAGATACGATTCTAAGATGTTGTGCTGTGTCTCGGAATTGCAGCAGATAAACAAGTAAAAGAAGAATAGAGTTTATATGTACTGTAATATGAATTTATATGTACTGGTTTTGCAGTTTATACCCACTTCTTTATCAATCGGCTTTACATATATCAATAGTATTTTTTAGATCTTTGTGCATCATTCAGTAGGATTTAGTCAAAATCATGATGGTCACAAGAAGATAATCAAATTTACATTTATTCAAAAATGTGGATAATGGCAAATATTCCCTGAACACATACAGTAAAGACAGTGAGGTAGTCAACTGTTATGATCCAGCTGGAGGTGCCAGCACAGGTCATTGGATGGTCTCCACGCAAGATGGCCGCCGATCGCGAGACAGCGCACAAGATGGCCGCCGGTCCCGAGCCACAGCACCAGCCTTCAGCCAAGGTGGAAGTTTGGCCAGTCTTCAGCCACCATGGACGTCACACTTGTGTCCCCTGGCCTCATGAGTGCTGCGTATGAGGACAGCAAGGTCCTTCCCAGGCCTATGAGGTTGATATCAGTCTAACGGACACCCCGTTAATATCCATGCTGATAAATCTGCTTTCTTAGATATTCTGAACTCTATTGGGGTTAGACAGCATGTATCAGGACCTACTCACTGTCAAAATCATACTCTAGATTTAGTACTGTCACAAAGAATTGTTGTTAATGGTGTTGAAATCCTGCAGCAGAGCGATGATGTTTCAGATCATTATCAAGTCTTGTGTAAACTCCATATAGATAAACCTGTAAATTCTGCACCTTTTTAAAAGTATGGTAGAACCATCACTTCTACAACAAAAGACTGCTTTTAATCTTCCTGATTTATTCCTTAGCACATCCAATTGTGTAGAAAAACTTGATGATGCAACAGAAACCATACACTCTTTCTTTTCTAGCACTTCAGATACAGTTGCTTCTTTGCGCTTAAGAAAAGTAAAAGAAAACATTTTGACTATGTGGTATAATGAGCACAATCGCACCCTAAAGAGAGCAGCCCGGAAAATGGAGCGTAGCTGGAGAAAAACAAAGCTAGAAGTGTTTCATTTGGCCTGGCAGGAAAACTTACAGAAAAGCATTAAAAATGGATAGATCCGATTACTTTTCGTGTCTTTTGGAAGAAAACAAACATAAGCCCCGTTATCTAGTCAATACAGTGACTAAATTAATGAAAAATAAAGCATCAACAGGTACTGACTTTCCACAAAACCACAGCAGTAATGACTTTATGCAATATTTTACTTTCAAGTATAATACTATTAGAGATAAAATAGAAACTGTGCAGCCGTGAGCTACAGTATCCAATCAGATACAGGAAAAATTCCACTCATTCTCTACCATAGGAGAGGAAGAATTGTATAAACTTGTTAAGTCTTCTAAGCCAACAAGATGTATGTTAGACCCTATTCCATCTAAACTATTAAAATAGCTGCTCCCAGAAGTCATATATCCTCTTTTGTCTATTATTAATTCCTCATTGTCATTAGGATATGTCCTCAAAGCCTTCAAACTAGGTGCTATTAAGCTTCTTGTTAAAAAAACAAAACTTGATTAATTAATTGATTAGTTAATTGCAGACCTCAAATCTCCCTTTTCTGTCAAAGATACTAGAAAATGTAGTATCCTCACAATTGTATTCCTTCTTAGAGAAAAATGGTATCTGTGAGGATTTCCAGTCAGGATTTAGACCATTATAGTACTGAGACTGCTCTAATTAGAGTTACAAATGACCTCCTTCTATCATCTGATCGTGGTTGTATCTCATTATCAGTGCTCTTGGATCTCAGCTGTAAGGACAAAATTAGCTCAAATATACAAATAAAAGTAAATTTGTATCAAATATACAAATAAAATTACATCTCTTTACCCTGGCTTACACCTAACACACTAATACACAAACCATTCACTAGTAATCAAACTACATATAAAATGAGTGAGTAACACATGATAATTAAATATGTGGGACACATATAATATGCGGTTTTGCATATTAGTGATTCAAGTCCGTATTAGTATATTTTCAGGCCTGAATAGGCATGAAAAGGCAGTTTCTGGGTCAGTTTTGTGAAGGGAAGGGTTAATGATCTTCCTCAGGAATTTCAGGCTATTTGATATTTGGGGAGGGAGGACTGTCCAACAAAATCTTTAGTTATTGTACCAATGTAATGAGAATGATGATAATGATGTCCTGTGTCTTTGACCATTATCTTGGTTATTTGCACAATATTGCCAAACTCTTTCTTGAGTTGGGATTCTTAATATGTATTCTTTTTGTTAAGGTTCAAGCTGTTCTGTGACAATGTTTGTTGCCTCAGTTAAAAAACGAGGCATCCTGCGCTGATTTACGACATCCTGTGCTGTTGAGGGCGTGTTGTGGAATTTGGCTTCTCCTACTTTAATGTTCTGATCGAATTTTACGTGTCTGATTCCCTGTGATCCCTTACACAGTTAATGCTCAGCACATAGAGACTCTTTCACCTAGACATTACACTATAGAGACTGTGTCTGTTCCCCGAACTAGAAAATACAAAAAAAAAACATCCCAAACAAATTAAGAGTAACAATTTAATTGATGTTCAAAAAATAAAAGCTTTAAAAAGCTATAATAAAGAGAAAGAAAATGATTAAGCTTGGCTTACTGAATATCAGGTCTCTTTCTGCTAAATCACTTTTTGTAAATGATTTGATCAATGCTCATAACCTAGATTTGCTCTGTTTGACAGAAACCAGATGAATACATTACTTTAAATGAGTCTACACCCCAAGATTACAGCTATAAAATAGAGCCACGTTCGAAAGGCAAAGGAGGGGGTGTTGCTACAATTTATAGCAATATTCTCTGCAGGCTTTAAATATAATTTGTTTGAAGTTATGGTGCTGCATGTAACATTATGTAGAGAAACATCCCCTGTGATGTTTGTGCTGGCTACTGTATACACGCCACCAGGGCAGCACACAGACTTTAGAGTTTGCTGATTTTCTAACTGAGTTAGTACTGGCTGCAGATAAAGTCTTAATTGTTGGTGATTTTAATATACATGTTGATAAAGAAAAAATGCATTAGGATCTGCTTTCTTAGATATTCTGAACTCCATTGGGGTTAGACAGCACGTTTCATGATCTACTCACTGTCGAAATCATACTCTAGATTTAGTACTGTCACATGGAACTGATGTTAATGGTGTTGAAGTCCTCCAGCAAAGCCATGATATTTCAGATCATTAGTCTTGTGTAAACTCCATATAGATAAACCTGTAAATTTTAAACCTTGTTACAAGTGTGGTAGAACCATCACCACCACAAAAGACTGCTTTGTAAGTTATCTTCCTGATTTATCTCAATTCCTTAGCACGTCTATGCTATTGAAAAACATGATGCAACAGAAACCATACACTCTCTCTTTTCTAGCACTTTAGATACAGTTGCTCCTTTGCGAAAGGTTAAAAAAAACAGTTTGACTCCGTGGTATAATGAGCACACTTGCACCCTAAAGAGAGCAGCCCAGAAAATGGAGCGTAGCTGGAGGAAAACAAAGCTAGAAGTGTTTCGTTTAGCCTGGCAGGAAAATATGCTAACCTACA
>JAUCMU010000731.1:0-11017 GCA_032275025.1 Enteromius treurensis | reverse complement strand
AGCTCGTTTCTCATTGGTTCCCACTTTTTTGGGAATATGAAATGCTCTAAAACGGCAGCTTGGCCAGACTAACTTTGTTCGCGAAAAAAATTTAGCTTCAAAGGAAGTATGGGCGGGCCCAGGCTAGGGGGAGGGTGCAGCATCCATGTTGCCAGATCCAGAAATTATAAGAGTCTTTGGACTTCGTTTTACTTCATTTGACACATTAGAAAGTTAATCAAGTGCAAAGTACCATTTTAGGGTCAGTGTTTTCTTTATCTCTATCTTATCTGGTTTGCAAAGACAGAAATAATTTCAGTTTGTATAAACATTTTGTAATTTAATGTTGTTTTTTTTAAGTTTTTTTTTAAATCAAACAAACAAAACCATGAGCAGGGATTGCTGACAGTATAGAACATTCAGTAAGGCAACTGCAAAAAAAATAATAATAATTCTCTCTCTCTAGCCTATATCATATTATTTGTCAGAAATGTTATCAATGCTGTCAGAAACAGTAGCATTTCACACTAGTACACAAATCTAGAACAAGAAGGTTACAGAATTAAATAAAACAGTCTACGCCAGGCTTCATCAAATCTTACACTGGAGGTCCAATGCACTGCAGAGTTTGGATCTAACCCTAATCAAACTCATCTGAGCATGCAAATCAGTGTATAAGGATAATTAGAAACTCAAAGGAAGGTGAGTTTTTTTTTTTATCAGGGTTGGAGCTAAACTCTGCAGTGCATTGGACCTCCAGGGTAAGATTTGATGAAGCCTGGTCTACGCAAGCTCTATGAAGAACCTTTTTTAAATGTTTACAGTTACAATCTATATATATCAATCAGTATTAATAAAAACTGTAACAGTAACATGCATTGTTGCATGATTAGTAAACAACTAATCCCCACCCCGGCCTAATTAATTGAATAAATATGGTAGAATTTAACAATGTTCATCCCTGCAAAGCAGGGAAAACATCTTTCACAAACATCTACATGCCTGTCTTTTAAAGTATTTTGTGAAACTATATAATAAGTTGCATGGGTGTTTTTACAGCAAAAGTCTTAACCCACCCCAGACCTCACGAAATCTCAAACCCCTGCCATAATGTGAACACTTTAAACTGTTAATGCTCATATAGACAATATAAAGATTTAAAATATCTTTCAAGGCAAACAAACTTGAATCTTGCTTTAATATTAAACTGTTTAATGGTCTGATGAATTGACATCCACACATCTTTTAAGTCGTGGTTTAAGCATCAAACTAGCTTTTAGGGTCATTGTAAATATAGGGCCACTAGCCTAAATCTGAGACACTTCTTATCCTTCGTCTCTTCTTTCACTCTTCCTATAGCCCTCTCTAATTTCACCATTTGCAAGCCAATCTCTGATTTCCTGATCCTGCCTAGAATGCCTCTTTCTTTTAATGTTGCCACAAACTGTTTCAGTGTCTCTTTCAGCGCTCTTAAAGGCAATTCTCTGAGCTCTTTCAGCAATCTTGAGAGTGAAAAAAGCAATTAAATCAATATAGCATAATGACAAACGCTTATTACTGTAAGTACACATCACAGCTAATTGGTTGAAAATCAACTCATTAAAAATGTATAAACATTCATAAAAGCCTTCTGTCTTCTAATATTGTGCATGTAACATGACAAAATGCATTTATTTCAAATGCATTAGACCAAATTGTTTCCCCATATAACCACTAGACGGCACCAGCTGAGCATTCTGGAGATCATAGTGCCATTTTAACATTTGGACATTGTTGGACGCCACCTGGAATAATAATAAAATAACAGATAACTTAAATAAATAAAATACACCAATGCATTTAAATCATTTTCAAGAAAAGTCTTGCATTTGATAACTCATTTGAAATGCGTATCATATTTTCCTTACATCCGGAATACAAGTTTTTTTTTTTTTTTTTTTACAATATTTACAATATGATCTCATACATAACTGTTTTTGCAAGTTTTTTTAAGTAAAACACACACTAGAAAACATAAAAGAGGTGCATTAAAATAATTATTAAACATTATGTTCACATTAAACAGATCAAAGTTGTAAATGCTATTTAAATATACACTGTATACATACAAATCCTTTGGTCACTCATAAAAATCAGTTCTAATCCTGAAATTGATACTGACAGTATTACTGTAGAAAGTAAAGACAAATGTTCAAATGTGCATTCTGACAGTGCTTATAAAAACAAAGAAAATCTGGACAAGAGGTAGTTTCTAGATGATGACTTTCACCTCTATTTACAGTCTCATTAATGACTCACAGAGGGCTAGCTTACGTGAAGAGAGTGGCAACACAGATCGATCAAAACTGCATTAACCTGACTCTGTTCCCTGTGCCACGATCAACAGAAACTTCTGCTGAGGTCTATTTGATCAATGTCACCCTCTCGAGGTCGAGACCCAGCATCTGTTGTTACAAGCTTCCCGGTGATACATTTACTGATGGATCTGCTGTGATTTAGAAGCATGTATATGGCATGTTTTTGCATATGCTGTTGACCATAAATAGATGTTTTGTTAAAGTGGTTCATTTGACTCATAAGTCTTTGTATGATTTGTGAGATTTTACAAATAAAAAATCTTACATCAGAAGCAGCTCTCCTCAGCATGCTCATAATTGTTCATGAGCCAAATAATAATTTGTGAAGGAATCTTTCTTTTTAAATTTCAAGTCTTCATTTGATTCGGTAACACAAAAAGTGTGCTCTACAAAGGCATTGTAAGCATCTCAGAGACCACTGGTGACATTGGTTTCTATGATATATTTTGGCTCACAAAGCTTTTGGAAAATGCCACCCTGAATTATCCGTTCACAAATCAGATGGATATGGTTCTTGAGTTCACAGTGGCAGCAGTCCTCGAGTTATTAGCTCACTGGAGGGGGGCGATTTCTAAAGAACAATAGAAAAAAATCTGGTTTGTTCATCATTGAAAGCTTTCATTTGACTTTTAGTGAATGAGTTGTAAAACCACTTTCAATTTCTTTCACTCCGTTTTTCTCAGTTGACTTCTTATATCTTAGCCATACAAATTTTTCTTTCCATTTGGGTCTAATTGGATAACATTTGTGGTTCTTTGCAATTGAAGCAGTACCATCAGATGCTTTATCCTGCCATTTACCACCAGGATTTCAAAATGATTTGTTTACATAAACGTTGCACTTTTCCATGCCAACTACACTTACAATGTTTTAGCTGCAAATAAAGCACACCAAGACAAATTACAGAAGAAAGCTGAATATTTTTTTTTCCCAGCCAGAAGAGTGCAATTGCAAACGTGCTTTGTCAGATGCCATATTCATCTAACATTGTGCCTGACCGTTTTCAATTTTGTTGGTCAGTGGGAATTTTTTCCCAAGTATTTTCGAACATTCACTGCAACCGCCAGTGCAAATGTTCAAAACTTTACATTATCTAGTAACAAAAAGGGTATTGTGTATTGTGCAGATGTTTTAAAATCAAGCATTTCACTCCAATTTCCTCTAATAAAACGGCTGACTGCAATATATGTTGGTTTTTCGTCCAGCATGCGTCCAGTGTGTCATATATCTCCATTAACCGCACCTCAAGCCAAGGCTCATTTCAAACAGCTCAGCAGGTAATAAAAGCCACCTTTAAGCTATTTCAGCAGCAGCCTGAATAAAAAGCAAACATAAACTAATCACGAGATAAACCAGCAGTCGCATAAAAATCACACCATAATCACAATTCAAACCGCCCAGATGAGCAGGAGAGTCCATTACAGACAATCTTCATTATGAACAAGACGTACAGTCCCAGGCTCCTCTCAGGGAACTGGACCGTCAGATATGCAGACATTCCTCATCACCAGGCGTTCCTAAAACCTCATTTCCTCCTGTGCCCTTTCCACCACTTCTCCATCTCACCTTGCTCTTTGGGACTGGTGCTGGCGATGATCCATTTGACCAGGCAGCACCTCATGAGGGCTTTCCGTGTGAATCGAGGCCTCTGCCATTTGCCGCTCTCCTTCTGTCGACCTGTGCCAGGCTCCACCCCATTGGCATCACCCAGCAGACTGCCATCCACCACCTTGCCATCCTCCTGGAACAGAGTAACAGACAATAAAAAAAGAGCTATCTTGCTTGGTTTGTGCTTGCGTTGAATCGAATTCTCCTCAACATGAGAATGGAAAATAGCAGAAAACGTGTTTTTCTAATATTACAACGTGATCTTTGACTAAGTGCTGGAAGTACTTCAGAGAAGACACATAATTGTCCTCAGGGGTGTGAATATTGCATATGTAAACAGATGGTATAGCTGCGTTGAAACAACATGACATCACTCAAACTTCAATTGACTTCTTCTCCTTTGGGTTCCCGCTTTTTTCTGGTTACCACGGCCAACAAAACAAATAAACACATATACATGTGGATATCCAATTTGTAAAGAAAAAAATTGCATTCAGGTATAGGTAAGATTCTAAAGTGCACCTATTATAGATGTTTTAAAATTACCTTTCATGCAGTGTGTAACAATAAAAAGCTATAAGTGAATAAAAACATTCTGCCGTGTATAAAGCTGTCTCTCAAAACACAGAGAAGACTCTGAATCATTGAAACGAGTCTTTTTTTAAAACGAATCCCAAGCCGTTTCATATTGACAACATGACAAATGAATCGTTAAACAAATAGTTTGGGAGTCATTGAGCAAATAAGGTAAACATAAATGCATATTATAAGACAATGGATGTGTTTTTTGACCTTGCATGCATGTCAACCTGTTGTGGGCTCCCAAAAACAAAATATGACATTTTTATTACCAATAATAAGGGCACTATATACATTAAATATTTACAAATATTCAGTGCGCAAACAGATTGCAAGTATTATATCACCAACCAGAATGATTAGTTCCCCCTAAAATGAAAATTCTGTCATTTTTTTGGCGCACAGTTTCTTCCGCTAAACCAAAAAGATGAGATTTTATAGAATGTTTTGGTAACTACTGACTTAAATGATTGAAAAACAGTGACTGATATTTACATTCTATTTAAATGCCTTCTTTTGTGTTCCGCAGAAGAAAAAAAGTCATGTTTGTGAGTCAATGATGATGTAACATTTTATGTATTTTAAAAACTAAAAAGCAAAATACGTTTATCTTCAGGAGGTTGTCATGTTGTTAAAGGAGATGTGAATAAATGATGTTTACATCCGTCTATGCATCTAAGATCAGCTTTTGTAGTCCTTGAGCTGTTTATTTCAGGGAAAAAGTGCCATACATCACACAAAATGATAAATTATTATGCGGCATGCTGCACATATAACATAGAATAGCATAGAAAGGTTTCATATCAACCTCTGAATCCAAACCTTAGCCTGCTGCCAAAATACTAAAACCATATGAAAAATATCATGTGCCCTGCCATCAGCTACACAGACATCGTAACAGAGGCTGGCAGATTATGACATAATCAGAAATCATGCCATGAGATGATCTGTCATTATAGATTACATCACTCTTTCTTAGAATCCCATCATTGTCACAGCATAAGAACTAGGAGTTCTTATTATAAATTCAAAATGAGATTTAGAGGCAAATTCCCAACATTTTTAACATCTGTTATATATCACTGTAACATTTCAAAAAATGGTACTTTGAGCAACGTTTTCTCTAACAATGACAAAAACTGTATCATAGCAACCATAATTGCTGCCAAACATTCCTCAGTTATTATGATAACAATAAAATTGGAACCTTGGTACTAGACACAATCATCATAAAGTTGGACAGTTGATTACATATTCATTTTTTTATCGAAGGAGAAGTAAAAGTAAATCCACTGGTATTTTGGCAGAAAGTGTGATTAGTTTAATTTATGATTCCTTTTTGCACAGCCTTCCTCCATTGCTCCATTTTTCGATTAAAACCAGCTCAAACCAAGACTCATTTCCTGCATCTCAACAAGTAATGAAAACCAGTTGTTTCTCAAGCCGTATCAGCATTGCTTCAAACAGCTATTTCATAAAGCCTATTAATGGTTCACATGGTTGTGGTGGACACCATGATTACATATCCTACTGACAGAAGAAATATCTTCTGTGAGAGTCCCAATGCATAATCGTGTGCAAAATAGCTTCTAAGGAACGATAAGGTTAACAAATGCACTTGTCAAGCTGACCATTATCTGCACGCTGTTGTTGCTTGTTTATCTAGGATTGGACAATCAAAAATGTATCACACACAAGAATACAAAGAGAATCTTACATCACTGTTGCAACAGATCTAAACTATTAATCGCGTACTCTCCACACTTGAAGAACATTTCCACTGTTGAAGAACTGCTGTACATTTAGTTTGAAAAAAACAACAACAAAAACTAGCATTATTTTGTCTCACACTGCGGGTGCTTTGTTAAGATGTCTTATTTTGTCATGCGACTCATTGCTTTGAGCTTGTACACTGTGGGTGCTGCTCATTCTTAGTGATGATTTGTGCAAAGCTGAGAGGAATAAACACATTGCTGAATTTATTTGTTATATTTGGCTACTCGGTTCAGTTATTGAATGTTTTTTGGGAAAGAATCTACATGATTGGGAAAAAGTAACCCCATGATTTACTCACTTTCAAGCCATAGATGTATATAACTTTCTTCTTTCAGATGAATATAACTGAACTTATATGTAAAGGATAGTTCACCCAAAAATGTAAATGTAATGTTTATCTGCTTACCCCCAGGGCATCCAAGATGTATGACTTTGTTTCTTCAGTAGAACACAAACAAAGATTTTTAACTCAAACTGTTGCAGTCTGTCAGTCATATAATGGAAGTCAGTGGGTAGCAAATGTTCCAAAGCTCTGAGTGTAAAAAAAACCCCCAAATTAAACCTTACAGCTTACATTGAGAATACAATACACAGACAATACATTGACGTATTGAGACACTAAACAATCGGTCTGTGCAAAAAACTGAACCTTACTCTTATCCACCACAATCTGGCATGTGACGTGTCAACTTGCTCTGACACATAGATTTTGACGGAGATCCTTACGTATTACAGCCCATAGAAACAGTCATGATGCATTTATGTATAGATATCTATATACCAGCATCACACGTCAGATGTTGTGAATGATCTGAGGAGATTGTGGTGTTAAACAAATTACATAAAAACTCTTCGTTTTTTTTTTTTTTTGCACAGCCTGATCGTTTCATGTCTTAACACCTCATTGTATGATCATGAGCCGTAGGGTTTAATCTTGGATGCCCTAGGGGTTAGCAGATAAATTAATAATTTTTATTTTTGGGTGAACTATCTCTTTTAAAAATCTCCAGGCTCTTCCAAACTTTGGCTTTAAATAGTGGTTCAGATTTTGAAGCACGTATATACAGCATAAGAAGTACTCCAGCGCTACAGGCGTTAATAAAGGCCTTCTGAAGTGAATCAATGCTTTATAGTAAGAATAATATCCATATTTATAAACCATAATCTCTAGCTTCCACTAACTGAAGTACATGCGTTTATGAAAGTGACGTTTCAGTGGGAATGTGCTAGTATCACGAGAACCAAGTTTATAGCAAAGGAAAACCAGTCTCCTCAATCAAAATCTACAGACATCTTTACAAATCCTTGTATTGTACGATTTTATATTACGATTTATAAATATACTGTATTATATTTTTTACACAACTTCTAAAAAATACTTAAATTAACAAATTACGGTACAGTAGCCTATTTAAATCAATCAGCATCAATCTTTAGTTTGACTCCTGTCAGATAATCTTATCTCAGGCCATGTTACAGTACTGTAACTGTTATCAGGCAGCAAGGGGAAGTCGCCCCTGTGGGACATCCCCTTATCAGTCAATTCTCAAAGGTAACGTTCTCTCAAGCCACCTTGGTATAAAAGATTGCAGGCCCTCGCTAGCGACAGCCTTGACTCTGAACCAATTTATGCACATTATCACATTAACATTATCTGCAGCAGTAAGCTATTTTCTGTGAATTTAATAGATGCAGTATATGGTGAACTTCATGCAAATCCAGTGAGGTTATGATTGCAAAAATACATTAAAATAACATAAAAAGATATATCAGTCATAGTACTTTCTACAGGCTATATTATACTGAACACACAGTTTTATTCCTGGATGACCTTTGTTAGGTGGAGAAAGTGAGCAAGTGAGGAGAAATATGAACATTTGAACAGCTGAATGTGATTTCAAAACCCCTGTGAGTTATTTCAGCTCATTGCAGTATCACCTGTATTAGAACCAACAAAACCCAGACTGAAGCAAACACATGTAGAATGGATAAATAAAATGACCATGCAGTACATGTAATTTAGTTATGCAAGTGGTTCCACATTATTCCAGTCCAGCCTAGTGATTACATCGTGGTGAAACAGCTGTCACCATCACGCTTTAAAAAACAGGGCGGCTCTTGTTTACTAAAGGAATCCCCCGACACGTACTGTACTTCACCTCGTTCCTGCACAGTAGAGCGCCGCTCGTTCGTCTTTCGGCACTCAATTATTCAGACTCTAACTCTATAAAAACCCCATCAATAAAAGAACGTCAGAGAGCGAGGGAGCAGGAAACGGTAGGACAAAAGCCTCTTTTACATGCACACACAAAAGCATGGCAGGTAGAGGTTGGAGAGCCGCCTCGCTCTTCATAAACTCACAAAGAAGCCCCGTCATCATCCTGAGAGGGCTTTTATAGAGATAAACACAGACATTGATTTGGCTCTAAGGGAGAGGTTGGTTTAGGCCACGCTGTAAATGCTGAGCAGCATGAGCCAGGTCGTAACACAATCGCTAGAAGCAGAGCTAAATACCAGGTGAGAGAGAGACTGTCAAAGAAAATGACACATCAGTCAGGCGCTGCGGTGAGACGCTGGAGAAGAGGGGCCGTTCAATCCTGACAGTGAGCGTAATTGGTTAAATTAAAAAATGTAAGAGCCATTGCTCTCACCACATAAAGTCTGAGAAGACTGAATTAAAATTGTCGTCGAGATTAATGACCGGTTTCGGATAAGAATGGCAAATTAGGTATTAGAATGACTTTGAATTAAAATAAAGAGACACATTTCCATCATATCTGCTCTGCTGAATTAACACATAATACAATTTCCCATTTGTTAATCTAACAGATGGCATGCATTCGTGTCAACTTTTTTTAAATATATGCTCTTTCTTTTGCAATTTTGTGCACTAGAGCTTGTTAGTATAACAAAAATTCCTCAATATCAGTATTTTTTGTATTCGATCATCAATACATCTAAAATTTTGGGGTCAGTAAGTTTCTTTTCTTTGAATCAAGTCCTTTATTATAAGTCATTTATTTGATCAAAACAGTAAATAAAGTAATTTTGGCAAATACAATTTGACTCAAACATTATATACAAACATTTGTAAATTGTTATTTATTCCTGTAGTGGTTTAGCTGAATTTTCAGCATCATTATTCCAGTCTTCAGTATCACATGATGACTCATCAATCAAGCTCATTACTTTATAAACACCACTTTTGATTAATTTAATGCATTCAAATGCTGAATAAAACTATTCCTTTGTTTAAAAAATAAAACACTTACTGACCAAAACCTTTAAGTGATATCACTATTTACTTTATTTTTTGTTGACTGTCTGTCAGTCACTCTCCAGTCTGATTTACAACCAGGGGCGGATCTAACGGGGTGGCAATTTCCCCCCATAAGAAAATTGCCACCCCATTTGCCACGCCAGCACTAGTGTCCTAGTGTTCTAAAAATAAAAGTTTCCTCGACCGATTTACAGCAGCGACTCTGTATTTGGATGACATAAAAATAGCGTATAGTGTGACGAAGTCTTTTTGGGTCGTTCGTTCAAAACTGTTTTTTGTATTTTATTTAAAGCACAGTATGATTTAAATATACATAATGAAGGTCAAAGACTAATATTGAGAACACTGAATTAACTACAGAGATGTGAACAGACTTTGAGTCAATCCTGAAAACAGATTCTGTTCAACAAGTGAAACCTCTACATAATACCTGATATTTAAGTGTTTGCTGCTTCTTTTCAAGAAAAATAAAAGCTTGTTTTACCAGAGAATATTAGTTTAGGCAAACATCAGCACTCCTAGAGGTCATCATCAGTGTGAAGATGCTCAGTACTGAGGAGACAGGACTCTGTGCTGCTGTGATTCTGCAGCAAGTCAACTCAAATGTATCTGAGATCGTTCAATAAGGTAGAAATTTAGAGTGTTCCTCTTTTTATGTAGTTCCTAATTTATAGCTGAATTGATATTACTGCGTGTTCCAGTTGTATTCAATAGCTATAGTTCCGACCAGGGAATCTCAGTCACCATTCGCTGAACGGAGCTAAATTTCAATTAAAAGGGAAATAAATCTGTGGATAAAGGATATTTTGTAATAATAAAATAATAATGCTTGCCTGTTTGTGTCTGTTCAAGTAAATTAATCCTGCGTAACACTGCGTGTGTCAGAGTGTTATTTAATTGGAAGTGTTTTAAAAGCTTGATCAAGTAAGTTTGTACCAACAGCGAAGAAAACCTGTTGTGTTTCCACAACTGCAGCGCAAAGTTGCTAACTGAATAAAGTTTAACAGTTATTCCAACTCTGAACGAACTGAAAGTTTAAGTGCCACATCGCAAAACCAGCTAAAGTGGTGTTGTTATTTGTACAGTTTTGAAAAGCGCCAACATTTCATGTTACATGCTTAACTGTACTTGCAATGCAACAATCAACTAGATTTGTTTTCCTTGCCACACAGTGTTGCCAGATTGGATGGACGATTTCCAGCACAAAATCTCAGAAATACCCACCCGAAATTTTAACTATCAAAATGATGTGATCGAATGTAAATCACGGTTCATAAGAGACATCTTTAACTCCATAAAATAAAATGATGACAAAATAATATAAACATAATGCTAGATAAATCGGAGAAAATTGATTTAGTCAAGTCAAGTCACTTTTATTTATATAGTGCTTTTAACAATACAGATTGTAGCAAAGCACTGAACATTATCAAGTAGG
>JAUCMU010000730.1:0-11022 GCA_032275025.1 Enteromius treurensis | reverse complement strand
AGAACTGGAGAGGATCTGCAAGGAGGAATGGCAGAGGATCCCCAAATCCAGGTGTGAAAAATTTGTTGCATCTTTCCAAAAAATACTCATGGCTTTATTAGACCAAAAGGGTGGTTCTACTATACTGAGCAAAGGGTCTGAATACTTAGGACCAAGTGATATTTCAGTTTGTCTCTTTTAATAAATTTGAAAAAAATGTCAACAATTCTGTGTTTTTCTGTCAATATGGGGTGCTGTGTGTACATTAATGAGGAAAAAATTAACTTAAATGATTTTAGCAAATGGCTGCAATATAACATTTATTCCTCTTAATATTTAAGAGGGTCTGAATAATTACAAATACAGTACCCTCCAGATCGATCATGCTTTATATTACTGCCGTGACTATATCTCAAGTTGCAAATTTCCAGGAACCTGCAAAGCATTATTTAAAATTGAAGTTAAGTTGGTAAAGGTCTTTGCCTCCTTTAAATCTTATCGTTTATGTGGAATGTCCTGCTGCACTGTAATCTGCTTGTGTTTTCGTGAATACCTTGTTGATCTGATCCATTCAGCCATTATCTTTGTGATTTTCTTTGAACACAGCAACCTTTGATGCTAGAATAAGAAACCAAAGAGGTTCTGTTGCTGCTCCTGTGATGGAAGATCATACAATTTATTTCAAAATAATTGACACTGCTCTCCACTGACACTGTTGCCTCAGTAAAAAAGCACCCTAAAATTGATGCTGCAAACTGAATTTAAATAACTGTCAACATAAGACTGAAATAGTACATTGTCATAGTTTATAAGAATATATTTAATTTGAATTGTTACATTTTAAAATTGGAAGTCTCCATTTGACACGTTTTGTACATTTTTACATATTTGTATCAGGCTACATTTATATGCAATATGGTTTGAAATCAAATCAAATCGCATTTCTGGAAAACTGTTTCAGTCCAACCTTTTAGATCGGATTTAGTAATTACAGTACTTTCTCACGCCAGACACCACGTAAAATGTAAATCGACCTTGTTTGTAGAAAACCATAGAGACCATATGGAATTAATCTGCCTATTCCAGCTTCCTAGTTCTGCTGCACAATCATAAGACACGGTATAATACAACACAACTGCAACATCTGTATTGGAAAGTGTATTGCTGTTATTCTTTTTCTTAGAGTAGACATACCAATGAGACATTCAAATCAGATCTGAACAGTTGCAATACACAGTAATTCATTTACGTTACAAACAGATACGAACAAAATTCGGATTTGAAATGACAATCTGAACAAGGCTTCAGTCTTTCATTTGTATTTCATCGGTATTTTAGACTTCTCAATCAAGATCCCAGGGGCATCTCTGCAGTTTCACGTCATTGACGGATGACAGGGGAGCATGAATGACCCATTGTTCACCCTCCAACCGGGGGAAAAAATGAGTTGGAGAAACTGAGAGAGGAAGAAAAGAAAAGAGAGAGAGAACAATAATGACACTGTCTCATCTCTGTCGTCAGTGGGAAACAGGGGCTCAGAGGAATTAGGCATCTTTGGTCTGAGCCATCCTGGATTACACTGGCTTGCCTCTTGTCTGTGAGAACTCACTTGGGAAACAATTGGTGGAACTAATTACAAGTTCAGTTCAGGCAATCAAACTTTGTCTTTGGGTCTTTTGAGGGGGGAAGTTAGACAAAGAGAGAAAGACATCTAGTTCCTCTAACGAATATTTGTTCGAATAGTTGTTTGAAACGTAGGAATTCCAGAAAAGATTGTATTGGCAGATATTCATTTTTTGGTTTCTTTTTTGCATTCCCTGAGCGACTTTATCTAAGACATGGAGGAGTGAACGTCTCCCTCAGGTTGTTCATGCTGGCTGATGGCTTTTGGCATTTCGCTTTGCAGACGGTAGATTCGCCTAAAATATCTCGCCTGATAAACACCATTTTGATCCGGTTGTTATTAGTACATTCCATTAAGGCTTTTACCTTCTAATTTATCCTGCTTCTTCACATTAAATGGTTTAAAAGCTGTCAACCTCGTAGGCAGTTCCCTGTCTTAAAAAATGTACCTGATGTAAACGTCTTTAGTCAGTGAAATCTGTTTTAAAAACAGAGTTGTCCATGAGAAGAAAAGATTTTCGAGTATCAAAGGAGCTTTTTGTCTATGGGTGTACAATTGTATTTCTTTCATGCTATACAAGTAAGACTAAATAAAACACAGGCGTTTCAGCTGAGAATGTGCTACAAGGGACACCGGATGAAGGCAGACGCCTGCTGCGACATAAAAACTGGCCAGTTGATGATGCACTGGAGAGCTTTTCAAAGCCACAGGGCATATTTCAAGGGCAGAGGAATGAAAGCTGAGGTTTCTGGTTTGGGGTCATAAGCGGAGTCAAGAACAAGAATCCCTCATGGAGCTCTGACAGGAAGTCATCATGCATCGCCCAATTATGAGCTTGTTAAGTGTGTGTATGTCTGAAGATGTCTCCCTAATCTGTTTTTGTTATGTTAGTATGGACTACTTTTTGGCAAAATGCACAAGAAAAAATTGCGGATGTAAAATTGAGTACAAACAAAATCTTGAGGTGGAAGGGTTTTTTTAAAAATCTGTGCTAGTTTTGCTTTCGGTTTCTTTTTAAAGCAGTTTAGCTGATTTGATTTCTTTTTAGTGTGTGTTTCTGAAGCCCTCCAGCCCACTCAAATCCCTTGTGGCGCTTCAAGTATCTTTATTAACCCATGTAATGTCTATTTTCTTCAATAAACTACAAAATGTGATAAACACCTCAACATTAGAAAGAAGCACTCTTTTTCACTCACTCGTCGCAGCCTGATGTTAGTAAAGACCCAAGAGACATGAACTACCCTCAGACACTGTTTCTGCTCCTAAATGTTTACACAAGTGCCACTTTTAAGACCTACCTAGCCTCAGCTGGCCCTGCTTGTTTAAAGTAATATATCAGACCCACCACCTCTTAAGGGCACTCACTGTAGTCTGGGAGAGTTCACTAAGGTTCACAGAGCGTAATGTGTATGTATTCTTACTGTAAATATTTCCTTAGCTGTACATGTGTCATGATGTGCCTCTTTTTCAAGTGGTCTCCAATACTAAACTGGCTTTATAGGCATACAGTGCCTGTTTCCAATGAGCTGTGAAATCTTGAGCGTATACATAGACACAATGAGCAGGATACGTTACATTTACAATATTAATTATGAAGCATTTATGAATCGTTGTTGACATTTTTACATACTACTCAACAGTCTGGGCTCAGTAAATAAAAAATTAAAAAATAATAAAAACTTTTATTGAATTATAGTGTTACAACACATTTCTTTTTCTAATAAATAATGTTTTGTTTATTTTTTTATTCATAAAAAAAATCAATGACTATGGCTGCTAAAATTACAATATAATAAATTGCACTTAAAATATTTTTGAATATACACACATACAGCATATACTTTGAAAATATTGACATTGTATTTAAATGTATATACTTATATTCATAGAAATTCTAGCATATAGAAATAAATTATATAAACATAGTAAATTTTTCTTAAAAATATACGTGCAGAACTGCTGTCTTACTGTATTTCTGATCAAACAAATGCAGCATCTGTGCACAAACTTTGACTGCAGATATAGATGTTAAATTTCTAGTTTATATGCTATCTATAGAGCATTTCTAATATTACAAATACTATGTACATAATGCATTATATAATTTACGTAAGTTAATACTTGTAAGAACATTACATTTGTCAACTAATTGGTCAGAAGAACAGAAGCAATGTTCTCAGTTTTCTTGTCATATCCCATTCTGTGGAATGCTTTGGCAACAAACAGAATTGTTTGTTTCCTCATTTGTAAGTCACTAAATGAATGAATACAAATTTCTGTTTTAAAAATGTTTTAAACACTCCCTACAAAGAAATGCTGCCTTAACCTATGGGGTAATGTCATTTTGAATGTCTTACAGCTTACACTAGTGGTGAAGTAATTATACACTTCACATTTAAAACTCTAAAGCTTTTGTCTTATGCCATAGTTATCACATTTCATCTTCAGCATCAGTCTCTAATCCCTCAGCAGACGCTACGATCCATGATTCAGATCTGGGTTGGACTCTCACAGGATCTAGAAATTATAATATCTCCCAACAGGACCTCAAGGTAATGATGATGATAACATGATACACGTGTGAGTTCCCTGCCCCCTTCATTCCAACACTAAGATTGTTAACCCCAATGTTAGCTGCACAACACATTATGCCAGCCTGATGCAACCACATGTGCAGTATAAATGTCCATACAGTAATTCCTTCTGAGAGTGCAGAGAGATTATGAAATCTAACCCAGCGGCTGAGATTACAAGGACAGGGTGGCGGGGCGACAGGTTGTGACGGTAATGTGATCTTTTTGGCAAAAGTGAAAGACGATGTGGAATGATCAGCTCCAGTATGCTGGCACCCTCAGCTCTGTTGCATTCTAGATGCCCTCAGAGTTCTGAGGGTTGACAGACAAGAGGAAATGGAGTAATGAAGAAGACATTATGGAAGACTTAACTTATGGGGTGAAAACTCTAAAAAAGTGTTTAAATAGTGTTCTCTGTATGGGCTGATATTCATACCAAAGCAAAACTGAAGATTCACAACGGCAAGTTGCTCAGTTCGGTGGTGTCTACTAAATTATATAACACTACGTGCCAATATTATAAAATTATCCTTAAATTGAGAGTCTGTGGAAAGCAAATTGTAGGGTTAGTGGCTGGCAGAATAGTATTGGATATTAATTTCCTCATCCATGTTCCCATGTCATTCACCATATTTTGTCACTCAACCTACAGACATAGCCAAAGGTGTCTTTACGAGCAGGACTACTGGGGTTTATATCAACTATATTTGAAATGGCCAAGTGCTTTGGTTATGTCTTTGCTTTATGGGTTTATGGCTGTAATATGTATTTATAGCTGAACATAAGTGGCCTAGAACAAGTCTGCCTTTATTCTTTATTGAGAATCCCTATAGCTTTTTAAATATTCTAGGCATAATTCGCCTCACAGAATGTTTCCCTTCCAATTTGGGATATTTGAAAGCAGCAAAGGCGACAAAAGGCTGAGATAGAGTGAAGCTATATTAATTGCCTTAGTACAAGAATTCCATGAAGATAAATGATTAAGCACCACGAGTTGTCAGGGAAAAAATGATCTTACCACAGTGGAATGTCATCTTCTTCCCTTTGCCAAAAATAGGATGGAAATAGCTGGAAAGCTACATGTACTAGAACAGCTAATAATTTGCTTAAAGAAGCAACATCTGGTATGCTCCTTACAGCTAAGGTTAAGAGACTGACAAAACTAGAGCTCCAGGCCTTTGCCAGGCAGTGGCTGAGAATAGGCCTGAAGTTAAACAAAAATCTTAACTACAGGAAATTAGCCTGTTATCATAACAAAAGCATTTACATTGGCCAACGGCCAGTGTCACACATTAAAACCACTTGTTTACTATTTTTAATAAAGCCAGAAGTTTACATATAAATAGTGGAGACTCTTGCAAAGCAGCTGCGGATTTCAATGGTTTATTTAGAAAAATCTCAGCCAAAAAACTGTTGCACATTTGCAGAACAAGTGCAAAAAGAATTTGTGGTGACGCTTATCAGCTGCTGTGGAAGGCTTTATATCGTTAGTATTACTGCTGTAAACCTTCTGACTGAATCTCTCAGCTGTGCTTCAGAAGAAGATATAATTACTAAATAAGTCATTATTTGGAAAATTTTTTAAGCGTTCTGTTTCGCCTGACAACAGCAACAATTGCATGAGTTTGAGGCGGGGCTAATGGTGTCTGAAGTGGAGGGATTTTTGGAAACCTGTTTGAAATCAGTCATTATTTTTGGAATTCAATTTGGTTCCATTTTAGAAATAAAACACTTAAGCTTTTAAGCTTTTAAGGTTTTTATTTCTGTAAAATCTAAGCTGGAGTTTAGAGAGAGATATTCTGATATTCCAGCCAACAACGTGGACAAGATTCACCCTGTGCCTCAGCTCTGTAATTATTAAAACTAATCCTAGTCACCATGCTGACTTGAATGGTGTGCAAAATAAATGTTGGGACCCAGGGACTGTGCAGCCCCCTTGTTAAGACAGATCCCTGCCGAGAAAAGTGTTACGTAAAGGGGGAAAGCAGCTGGGAACACTTAGAGCAAAGTACGGAAATTAAACTTCAGAAAACAAAGCAAAAAGGTTTTTTCTTGTGTTTCCAATTCCACGGGTTAGAAAAGGAGGACCTATTTCTGCTTCGGGATGTTAACTGATTTGTCTGCCAAAACGGCATGTTTCTGTTAGTTCCTCATGAAGGTTTTTTTTTTAAATAAAACAGCTTGTAAAAGGTCAAGAAGGGAGTGGTCAAAATGGCGGGGATGTGACATCATGCCCAATTATCCACTGAGAAAATCTGTTTGCTTCCCAAATCAGGCACCGATCAAATTGCTCTCATTCAGCCTTATCTGAATACCAAGCTGCTTTGATCCCAAGTACACTTAATGGCAGAGAGACTTGCAGCCTCTATCATAATGGCCTGTTGATTATGAATGGAGATCCAAACAATTATGCTTCTCCCTTTGGTCTGTTTAACTTAATACCAGTTTTCCTGAGCTATTACTGTGGTATTATTAACCCTGACCCTATACATCAGCGAGACAATATAGAGTCCAGCCTTCCGGTTGTTTTTAACATTTAAAGAATGATATCAACAGCTAAGAAAGCCTAATGAAACTAGTATTTAGAAAACACCTTAATGTATCTTTTTTTAATTCTCACTGAGACACACAAATACAATCTACCACACACATTGTACCTAAATTACAATGGTCTGACAGGAGACCCAGAGGAAGTACTATCTCACAGTAATCCATGTCTCGTTTTTGGTGGTCTACAACATAGATGAGAGAGGGCTCATCAACATACTGTACTCATCTGTCGAATTACTGTAATGAAACAGTTTGCTTCTGGCTGCACAAGCCTCTGTTACCGCATTTCGATTCAAAACAATCAGTGCACCGTTTATGAAAAATAGCCCTGTCTGGGCAGAGACTCCGATTTTTAAGCAGGGTTGTGGGTGAATGTCTTATTTGTTCCCCTCACAAAATGCCTCCATTATTCCAAAAATGTCAAAAGGCAAACAAATCACCAGGAGATTTTCGGCACACAACAGTATCTTAGCATCAGAGGAAATGTAAGGCAGGGGACCAAACTCCAAGTACAATCTACAGTCTCTCCTCACTCTCATTTTCCCCATTTTTTCCCTGCTTCACAATGAATTCCAGATGTGTGTGTGAGTTTAAGTGAAATTGAGTTGGTGGTGGGGGCTGAACTTATTTCCTGCGTGTTGTTCACCTATTACACTGCAAGCAAAGGCAGGCGTTGAGAGTTTTAGGAACCTTTTAGGGTGTTTTGGGGGTGAAGGGATAACTGGTGTATAAATAAAAACCATATATGCATTTAAAAATATATTCACATCGATGTTAAATTCTGTGAAAACAACTCCTGATAGCCCTTTGTTTTCTTTGGCTTCTTACTCTAATACTTATTCATGCTGTCATACTGATTTCCGTTTTGCGTCACTAGTTTTAGCATATCATCAATGATTTGAATTCTTGTTTTAAAAGTGAAATACTATATTCCCTGAACACTGAACAAATGCTTTAATTCCAAACATACAGTTGTGGGTTTGCCAAAGGCTTAATAATTTTCCAATGTTTTACTAGTTAACTTTGTAACCTGCCATTCCTGAAGCTAAGCGGAATCAAATGAAAACTCTGGGAAAAGAGACTTGAAAAAACTATAAGAAAAGAAAACAAACCCTTTTTATTCTGATTCGAGTGTGTGTGTTTGCCGCAGTGTTCACATATGTCTGTATCCATGTGTACGGGTCAGAATGTGTGTGGTCTGCTTGCACAGTGCAACCCCTGAAATAGAGTCATGACTAAAAGAAAAATACTGTCTCTATTTTTAATAAATCTTAAATCCTCTCAGCCTAAGGGCCAGAATGTAAATCGGCTCAGAGTTTAACCATGATATGTTATACAGAAACAGCCCTTATTGTATGCATCCAAGATGTGTGCACCTCAGGCTTATTTCAGCATTGCTTTGAGTTGCCAAACAATTGGTGTTGCACCTATTTAGGAGTCTTTATATAACATAATACTCAACATATGTTAGGCTTGTTTGTGTTGTGGTTTTGTATTTTTTTAGAAAATTACCCGTGCATTTGAAGTCACAACACAGACTGTACTAACATGTCAAATGTTACTGATACTGAAAAAATGTATACTTAATAGCAGAGTTGTTTTTGTTTTTTTTCTTACTAGTTGTGTAAATTTGGTTTACACAGATGTGGAATTAAACACAAAATCTACCAAATATTGACAGAATAGGTAGCATATACATTTTTTTCCCTTTCATTTAGTTTATTATCCTTTCTGGAATAATTTTTTTATCTGTGGCAACCCTTCAGTCATCAACAACAACAGTTTACAAATACAAACAAGCATCCACAGATTATAACACAAATACAACCAACAACAAAACAAAAACATTCCTCGAACAACATCAGAATCACTGCCGTAGATGTAAAATGACACCTGTGATATAATTTATATACATAATTTATATATATATACAATTTTGTGATATCATAATATAAAAAATGTATTTAGCATAGCTATGCTACAGGATTTAACAGATTTTGTGCATGGGCAGTCTGTAATACAGTAATAGTCCCTATACCTTCGACCAGATGTTAACAACTCATATTCACCATAAAGATATATGCCAAAGGATTGCATGGCTTTTCTTCACAGCCTTAAGATTAACATTTTTGTCAGACTGTGATGCTGCTTACCTGAAGGACAGGTACAGTACAGTAGCCAAGTCTGATGGAAAATCTCCAATTCAACAGGTAAGACCGTAGCTATTTAAGTACAGTGCCTCTAATTCCAATACAATGTTCCAGACAAGATAAGAGAATCCCATGACTATCAAAAGCAGTGTTTGAATCTAAAAGCACTAAAGCCATAGTGTTGCCAGTATCAGTAGTCATAAAAAATATTATTAAACACCTGTAAGGGCAGAGTGAGAGTTTTCAATTTTAGAGTTTCTCAAAAATAAAAATGAAAAAAAAAATTATAAAATAAAATGTAAAAATAATTAAAAAATGTTACACAGCGTTTTACACAGCGTCTCTAATCTTATTTGTTTGTCTTTATATTTGTCACTGTGGTGCACGTTAGATTTTTACGCACAGGCTTCTGGCAGCAGATGCCGGGAGAAGTGGCGAGAAGCAAAATATACTGACCGCCTGCAATCCGTCCGCAAAAGCTAAATATTGACTTAGTGACCTGTAATCAGATTCATACACATGACAGAATGGAAATAAACACCAACATGTGCACTTCGCCTCTAACTGCCGGCAGCCCACAACAGAGAGAGTGCGGGATGCTGGGAGAGCGAGGCCGCCTGAAGCTGTCTGTAATCTGGTAATGAGTGCACAGGAATGGGAGTTAAATGATCCCATTCATTGCATGTATAAATATATATGCAACACTGTACGCCAAGGCTTTTTCTGCTTTCATTTGCTCACTTTAGCATATGACGGATTGAATTTCAGTGTCACTGCTGTCAAAAAATGCATGACATGCCTCACAGTTGGAAACTGCTGGCTGTGAAACTCTGCTGCACATGTGGAGTCATACACAAGCTGACATGTGCTGCATATACTTTAATGTGTGTCAAGTGTTTTTTTAAAACATTAATCTCTGCTGATTATACAAAACCCAGATCAGAACAAAGGGTTTTGTGGTTTTATTCATCTCTTTGTTCTTTAGCGATGGACAGATTGTTGGTGCAATATCAGGTGTGATTTCACTGAACTTCACAATTGCCTGTCTGGCAAAGAAAAAGAGAAAAAGAATGAGAAACAGTCGTCTTATTCTTAGGAGACTTTCATGTGGCTGAAATCTGCATGACTGTGAATTATTCATTAGCGCATACATGTGCATGGCGGAGGTCAGGTTTCCGTATTCATATGCCATCAGTGAACTAGAAAACAAGGAGATGTGATGCAGGGCAGGCATATCAATGTACTGTATCCAACCCAGTCCCACGGCAATTCGTACATATGTTAGGAGGTGGCTGATTCGTACAAATTCATACATGCTAAATAGTACGTATTTTACGAGTTGACAATTCAGATGAATTTGTATGAATGACCTACACCTAACCCTAAACCTACCCTTTACTGAAGGTAAGACAAATCGTACAAAATCATATGAGTCGTAAGAATTTGTAAAAATCAGCATGAATTTGTCACCTCGTACGAATACATACATATTAGTCGTGAGACTGTGTTGAGGTAATCATAGTACTACGTTGACAAGGTAAGAACTTAAAGGTAGAATTCAATAATGGGCATTTTCTCTTTATCAGAGTTGTTTAGTTATGGGACTTTTAGATAAAGAAATACATTAAAAAAAAACATATGCTTTATTATTTTGAAGTGAAGATATTAAGTATTGCTTCAAACATTGATAGCAATGTTAGATTCATGAGGGGTTAATTGTTTTAGCCAATTTTGTTTCGGACGAACTGGCTGAATTGGTTCGCAAATTGAATGTTTCTTTTGTGATTCAACCAACACTTTCTCATGGCAAATGGCAACTTTTATTTTTGTTTTTGTTTCATATGAACTTGTACAATGTCATTCATACATTTTTATACAATCTGCATACGCCCTAAAAATGGTTCATTTTAGGTATGGGTTTGGGGTGGAACTTGATGCTTGTATTTTTTTATCATTTTTGTTCTAAATATTGTAGGTTTTTGTACTCATCACATAGTGTAAATATTCATTTTATCATGAGATTGGGTTGATTCAATATATAATAAAATGTTTTAATTGTCTGGTCAGTGAGAAACGTCTAGGTTACTATCGTAACCCACGTTCCCTGAAGGAGGGAACGGAGACGTTACATATGGGAACTCGCCAG
>JAUCMU010000729.1:0-11029 GCA_032275025.1 Enteromius treurensis | reverse complement strand
GATGTTAACGTTGCATGTTGGTGTGTGTGCTCTGCATAGCTTGTCGCGATTTTCTTGTTTTCTGTTTAAATAAATGTCAGTTTGTTTCGGATTCCGGCTTCAGTGTACTCTCTGCTCGCAAGGAAGCGCAAGCGCGAGCCTCACGAGCCGCTCATCGTAACAGAAATATGGGGTAAAACAGCTTTGTTTTTTATAGAACTGCTTTTAAAATCAGTAATTATTGCATTAATTTAAGTACATTTAGAATTAAATCTTTTCTTGATTTGTCCGCATCTTTATCAGATTTATTTATTGTTGCATTTGTTTTAGTGCTGTCAAATGATTAATCACGATTAATCGCATCCAAAATAAAAGTTTTGTAAATATTTATTATGTATATACAAACAAATGCATATATTTAAGAGAAATATGTTGTTTATATATTAAATATATTTATATATAACATAAAATAATATATGAATATTAAATGCATATACATGTAAATGTTTTCAAAATATGTATTTTGTATGTGTGTGTGTATTTATATACATAATTAATATGTACAGTGCCACGTACATATATTACGTGAACAAAACTTTATTTTGGATGTGATTAATCATGATTAATAATTTGACAGCACCGATTTGTGGCCAAATAAAATTCTGGGTAAAACATTTAGTATCAGTTTATATTAACTACATTTATAATTATATTTTTTCATTTTCAAAATCTTAAGTACTTTTGTACCAAACATTTCCCTTGCACTGTTCAAAATCCTTTTTATTCATTAATTGGCATGGTCTACAATGGGATTTTGAATAAAATTTATAACTATTTTTAATTTCTATGGTTTCAGTGTGGTCACAGTGCATCGGATTGCTCTCTTCAATTTAGCCAAACAAACATAAATAAAAATTAGAAAGCAAAATTTGGTATTATTGATATAAAACATCTTGACTACATTTTTGTAGTTCTACTTTTTTAAATTAATATTTATTTTGCATTGTTCAACATATCTTTTATTTATTCACTGACACAGTGCATGATGAGATTTTTAATAAAACAGTTTAATAATTATACTATTTTTAATCAATACTTTTCAATATTGTATGAATTAAATCAGTTTATAAATTGACATTTCTCTTGCATCACCCACCAACTTACATATACTTATTCACTGTTACTGTACATTATGGGATTCTTCAATTGTGGATTTTTTTTTACAGCTAATTGTGGAATTGTCCTCTTCAATTTAGCAAGCAAATTCATGAAAGGTCTTCTTTTTTTATCAATATTTATAAGGACATATAAACTACATTTCTCTAGTATAGTCTGCCAACTTGAATTTACACTGTCTTTGTCACAGTCAATTATGATATAGACTTCTTTAATGGATAAAAGAGTAATGAGTAATCATAATTCTCTTCTTTCAGAACAGGCTTCACACTGTGAGCATGCCAGTGATACCTTAAAATGTTGCACAAAGAGACAGCCTGCTCAGGTTTTGCAACAGAGCTCATGTGTTTTTGTGAGCATGTGTGTGAAAGTGCAGATAAAGATATACAGTACCTGCTGAATAGGTAGAGAGAACATCTGCAGAGAGAGAGAGAAAGACAGAACGCTATGGTGCCTGGTATCCGACATGCGCGCTGACGGCCGATTTGTCGCTTCAAACGCAGAGGGCTGACCTGGGGGCGGAGACACACACAGCGCACAGTGAGACAGCAACTGAGTCTGAAAAGCTGTGACACTTCAAAGAGAAACTCACACACGCACGCACATACACCCATAAACAAGCTGTCATCTCCTGAGAAAAGATACACACCATGCTAACCTGTTTACTGTGTGTGAGAGTGGGAGGCGAGCAACACATAGGTGCTATGCTAAGGGTGCAACAAAAATCAAACTCCATAAAATAACCCAGATGAAATGTAAAAACTTTCTCATTATCTACAAACCTGTTCATGCTTCAGTTTCAATTTACACTCTTCTAAGCTCCTCCCACACAGTTGGTAGAAATGCAAATGCAAGTAACATTGGTTGCATCTGAAATCGCATACTTTCCTACTAAATAGTAGGCAAAAAACAGTTTGAGAGAAAAGTAATATGTCAGAATTCATTTACATTAACCAAAAACGTACACAGATTATCAAATATTTCAGTCAAGATTCTATCCCTTGCGGCCACAGAAGAGTTACAACAGATTCTGGTGGGTCACGTGACAGTATGGTCATGGTCGATATAATCTGTTTGGATTACATTGACATAAAAATCATTCATACATTCATACCATACACAATATTGTGAGGTGGTTACTTATTGGAAAAAAATCACACCTACTTATAAAGTATGTGTTTTAGAAGGCAGCCATCATTCATTCATTCACTATCAGAGTGCATTATGGGACTTGTGCCTTCCTTCTTCAGTAAATGTTTTTAGTCAATACTTTTTTTTATATTAAACACAATAAGGACATTTGTTTTTCACTACTTCACGTCTTCATTTTATTTTCCAAAGTAGTTTTAATTAATATATTTATATTTAAATAATTCAGAATTCATTATTTCTGTTGCTTTTTTATTCACTATTGCATTGCATCTTTTTTTCTAATTTGCCTACACATTAAATTTAGAACATTTTAATTATTCTTTGTTTTGAAGTAAGGCAAATGCATAAAAAATAAAATAAAATAAAAAAACAAACAAAAAAACATTTATTTTTATTTTGCCATTGTGGCTTTATTTATTAATGGTGACAGATCGTCTTGAGAGTGACTTTATACAAATATACAAATAAATAAACAGGTAATAGGTATTTAATTATGAATAAATATGAGTTACCATAAATACTATTCGTTTTAACATGTTATTATATTTTTGCCTTCTCTGATAGATTGACTGATTGACTGGCTGACTATAATAGATATCAGAAAACTTTTGATATCTAGGTGCCCACTTGAGAGCCACAGCTAAATGCATTAGAAAATGTATAGTACCTGCCAGGCCTATACAAGAATCAGTAATAAAGATTCTGTTCTTCCACTTCTGGGATTTAACGGCACCAATGAGCACCACATGTAACATTTCAACATGCTTCTTTGCATGTGACCCTGCTTGGTGTGTGTGTGTATGGTCAGCGTTATGCTCAACTAGCGCCTCCACTCCCTCAGGGCTCACCTGTGACTCACTCTACTGCTGTAATCACGCTGCTTGCTGCCCGCTGCCTGCTTTCTAAACTTGATTTCCAGATTGCGCTTGTGTGTGTGTGTTTCCTGGACTAATGTCAGCTGATTGATGGAGTTTGTTTGGGTTTAATTACACTGTAGGTGACTATGCCTGTGCACTTCACTGAAGCAGAAAACTCAACTTGGTTAGGCCAGAAATTGGATTTCCGAAAAAGAAACAACATCGAATGGGAGGTTCTCTGGACAATATCAATGTCTTTCTCTTCATAGTTCCGCAATGAAAATAGACTCGTAGCATAATTACTATGATATAATGATCAATTCCCACCATAGAACAAAAGACATGCTCAACTGAATCGGCAGAATCTATATTGTTGAGACAATAATTATGATTTGTTCATCTTCCACATGATAAGAGAAAGATGATAACAAGTTATCTACTCTTCCTCTATAGATTTAGACCCAGACTCTATAAAATGGCCAACAATGCATGTAAATGTATCGACTTACCAATACGCCCTCTCGGTAGGTGTCAATCATTACTATGAGCAAAATAACTGGAATAAAAATGAAATTTAGAGCGCTTAACATCCGAGAAAGACTTGGAGAGTAAGATATATGTGAAGGTCAGTTCTGTGGAGAGGTTTAATAATACAGGGCAAATTCTGCAGGGAATAAACGTTCAATTGAAGCACACGGCTGCTGGACTGCTGGAGTTCTCTCATCTGCCAGCTTTACTAAATCAATTTAATTTCTTTGCCTATTTCCACAGGGGAAAATTGCAGTGCTTAACGTACACAGTGTCCACAACATAAAGATTCGTCAAAGATCGGCCTTTAACACAGCGGGTCTTTTTGCATATATGTCAGTGTAGGAGGTGGATGCTATACAGGCTAAACCTGTAAAAACTGTCAACTGGTATAAAACACTGCATTGTAGGGAGTGGGCATTTTAATCAGTTTACATTGAACAAACACATTAAAAAAAGAGTGGAGTAAAGAGAGCAACTAATAAAACTCTAACCCCCGGATTGTGTGAATTATCTCAGAAATACCAGAAACTTTGTTCAAACCCTATAACAAGAAAGGCTCAATAAATGCTTCTTAATGCTGTTGAATGATGAAAGTATGGATGCCAAAAAAAGGTTCAATAGTGCTATTAGATCTAGTAGTATATTTTGATTATTTTATACAGTTTAAAATAAAAGGAATTAAATAAAAATAAATAAATAAACATTCTATGGTGTGCTAGGCCAGCTACTATAGTTTTTAACACTTTAAAAATAAAATAAAATAAAATACAAAAATTCACAAGTGTGAATTAAAGTAAACTATTTTAAAAAAGCTTGAATGTGAGATGAATGTAAGTCACTAATCAAATTTGTGACATTGATTACACAGAAGATCCAATTTTCTTGCTCCTATTCTTGTTAAATAACAGGTTTGATACAAACATGGAGTACATGCAGCTTGGGTTTGCGTACTCCTTTTGTTATTCTGGCAATAAAACTTCTGATGAAAGAAAATCTGTGAAATTATAAAAATGCAAAAATAGAAGCAGTTATGTAAGATTTTGGATCTCACTGTGTATTGATGCCTGCCAACATTGAGAATATTGTTATTGAGAAAATATCTGCTTGTATCTCCCACCCCATGTCGCTCATTAGCTGTCGATTGTGAGTGGTGTTCGGCTCTTGTTCTGGGTGGGGGTTTATTGCAGATGTGTCTGTATGGCAGGGCTGGACTTTCTGGAGTGCTGAGCCATGCCAGTCGGCTGGCATGCTGCGCTGTTGTACGGTCCGATCCGATGCGGGGGAGGTGATGAGCTCTGCAGAAAGGAAACAGGCTTTTCCAGATGGCAGGACTATGATGATCAGCTCAACTGCCACAGACCTGGTCCAGCTACAGCATTAGTCCGGCCCGCCACCCTGTCATTACCTTATCTTTGCCTCTCTGCTATTCCATCCCTGACCCACCCACCATCTCTGGATTCTCTCTCTCATTTCTTTGCTTGCCAAACCCATCATTCTGTATGCAGTTCTTCCTTCTTTTCCATACTCCTCTCCTTACAAAATTATTATGGCAGTACCATGCTGTAGTGACATGTTTTGTTAACATGAAAATGTATTATTACCATATTCATATATAATCGAAAGTTATCAATCTGTATCGTGCCCCATTCAGAACATTAGGAATAGCTTTTAACTTCTATTCAGTTCCTGATTTATTATATAAAATGTTAAAATCTTAAACCTTTTCCCATTCAGATTTTCGTTTTATCCTAATATTTTGATATACCAAAGTAAGCTAGAATTTATGTATGTATGGGTAATATTATATTTTTTATTGTTCATTTTATATAATTTAACATTATATATTTATTTATGTTATTTGTTAACACGCACACACACATAAATAGTCAGTTTAATTAAATATAATTTATATTATTTTTGTTCAAAATAATCAAAATGATTTAATACATTATATCATATTTTTTTTACAGATAAATATATATATATATATATATATAGCAAAGAGCTTGAAAATATGTTTCATTGCATAATACAGTAGGTAGCGTATATTCATGGATATATTCATGCACACATATTATGATTTATGATGCCTGTTCAAAGCCAAGATAACCCAAATTATCACACTGATTACAATTAAAAGGAAAAATCTCGTGTGCAACTGAAAGGAGCTAGTTGTAAGATTCGAGTAGCCATCTCCGAAAAACAATGTAATAGTACTTTTGGTAAGTGAGTCTCCACCACTCTTCCACATCTCCGATCCTTTTCTCACCTCTCTTTCTCACTTTCTCTTCCTTTCCGGATCTACATTTTCTTGGGTCAGTGATAGAGACTGTAAATGAATTCTGAAGCCGTGTCCAGCTGACTGGCTTTGCTGTGCACTGAGAGGTGTTGGGAAGGGGGGAGCTGCCAATACAAGTGACAGCCCTTAATGCTCACCCTGCCTGGTGTGCTTCATTATGTCCTAGCCGCTGGATCCAGCCTTTCCCCAGCACTTCTCTCTCTCTCTCGTCACCTCCATCCTCCCCCTGCCACCCGTGTCGAGACAGCCCCTGCCGCTGATGCATTTACCTCATTCGGTGGGTTTTACCCTCAGCAAAGACAGTCAGGCCAGATTTCTCCAGCTCCTATCAAATCCACATTTCTTTGTCAGCTTTCCCCCCTAAGCCTGTGGCATGTTTGGGGAGGTAAACTACTTGATGAAATTTAAAAGTATAAATGTGGATGTGAATTATCACACCTCTGCTGGGCTCGGGCTGCCACTTCGGCTGGCTTGTGATTTTCTGTGTCCCGGGGTGGGAGTGAGCAACGGGCGTCCATTATTGATGACATCCATCAGGTTGAAGGGGCATCTAGAGGGGGCTGGGGTGGGCAGAGAGGGCCCGTACTGTCTGTAGTAGAAGAGCAGAGTCATGTGGGTTGTTCAGTAACAACTAAATGCCCAAATACAAAGTGGTTTTAAATAACTAGTGTAAAAATCTAAACTTTAAAGAAATGCTAGTTGTTCTACTATATTTAAATGTTTGAACAGCATTAAACTACATGACTGTTGATTGAAGGTGGACTTGGATTGTTGCGCTAGACGTAGTGGGCTATGGTTCATCGCTTGAGCGTTCTTTCAGCCCACAGCATAAACAGCCGGTTGGCGGAGGCTTATGCTTGGTCTTAACACAGTCACTAATAGTAGGTTGAAACTAGCATGGCCTTAATGTCTGTTTGAAGGAGAACACAATCCTGCTAGACAGTCAAGATAAAATAAAACAGAACAATAAATGGAACGATAGATGGAACAATAGATAGATAGATTCAATAGATAGAATTCATTGAATGGCAGAATGAAAGAGAAACAGAAAAATAGATAAAAAGAGAGATAGATCGATAGATAGATAGATAGATAGATAGATAGATAGATAGATGAACAGATAGATAGAGTACAGTTAGTTTATATTGTACAGTACATTATAATGTGGACATTTTGAATTTGTTGAACACGAGAATGTTATCCAGTTTATAGTGCAAAAAAGTTGAGCTTAGTGCCGATTAATCAATGTCTTTCAAATTGTGAGTGATCAATGCTCGACATTTGTGATCACTTTCTCTCGGCCCCTCCTGCGTCTTTTGGGAATCACGCTGAGTAAACAACACACACTCTCAATGATGTTTGATTTATCTTCATTTACACCACTGACAGCTGCTCATCCTTTTCAATTGTTACGCACACACACGTACGTCATGCGTGTCACAGCATGAGCGGAGACATAGCAGCGTGGTGCAGGAACACACACAAACAAACACACACACAAGAGCACACACACACTGGAACGATCATGTCTAATTTTTATTAGTGAGTTGATGATCAACCAAAGCATTGTTTTCACATTGAACGGCAGGAGTCGGGTGGTGAGGGATTTACTCAATGTCTCCAGGTTGATGGAGCAGGAGAGAGAGAAAGAGAGAGAGAGAGGCTGGGGTGTACGGGTGCCGGGAAATCAATGGCAACACACTGAAAGATGCGGGCTGGAGGGTAATTATTGGTCATTCTGTGTCTTCAGTACGGGATAGCAGAAATTGTGACAGATAATTAGGAGGTGGTGATTTCAGAGTAAGAAAAGCACGTTCCCGCCACCGGCTACACGCTCAGTGGACAGGATAAATAAATCAATGACATAAACAAAGCAGACATGCATGGAGTGCATATGCAGCACTGATATGAGGCCCGCATGGAATTGCAGGCGTGCTGAAAGAGTGGGCTTCTCTAATCTACATAGGAATACATGAAAGGGAGCAAAAAAGAGCTGTAGACAGATCTATCTATCTATCTATCTATCTATCTATCTATCTACCGTCAAGTCACTTATAATCAACACAATTCCTAGAGTAAACACAACTCCTCTTAAAAATGAATTTCTAGACAATCAGATTCAGTCTTGTTGTTTACGGTCTTGTAGTGTTGTTAACAGTAATATAATTGGGGTATATATTAAAAAAGTTGACTTGGCTACTTTATATTTTTATTTCCAATTTTATATTCACATTTTATTTTTAGTTTTTTTTTTTTTTTTTTTAAATAGTATTTTTTGCTAATTATTTCATTTCATTTCGTTTCATTTCAGTTTTAGTAATTTTAGTACTTTCATTTAAACTATTTAAATTTAAGTTTAAAATATATTTAATAAATGTCTAAGCTTTAATACCAGTTGAAAATGTCAATAATGTTTTAATGTTTTAAATACTGTTTAATTGTTTTAGTTATAGCAAAAAAAATGCTTTCTGGTTGCATCAGACTGTCATAATCCTTAAGGAGATTTAGGTTAAGGTGGTACACAAGCTGTTTTACATGGTTTTTGGTTGGTAAAACCTTACAAAGTTTAGATGGTTGACTAGACAGATAGAAGCTGGAAAGCTACAGTTGTAAGGAATGATAGAAAACCTCAGTTAAACTGCTGGGGACATAGATGAGCACCTTAACCTGGAAATTTGATCTTTACCAGCAGGAAGTAACGCAAAACCAAGTGCATAAGAGAGAGAAAGAACAAGCTTCTCAAAGCTTTCCATCTCTATAGACGGTTTCAATGATGACAACATAAACAAACGTAACTGCGCATGCATGCTTATATGTGGCCCTAACTTAACTTCCAGTAAACATCCAAATAGAATCAATAACAGCAGCTAAGTCATTTCTAGAGTAGATTATGTTTTTGAAAAAGCTAAATATGTTTGCTGCATGAATCAGACTGATTTAGTAAAAAGGCAGACTCATTCTCTGCCAGCAGGAGGTGCTTTAAGTACAAGAAATGAAAGGTTTCCCCGGTAACGGCTGTAGACAAAGCAGCTCTGAGCTTACAAACTCTGCCTTACACGCAGGATGAAATGAAAACGACACTTTCTAAAGACATGTCTTCCTTCAGAAATACAGTGATATAAAACCCTTTGATTTTTAAACGTGCAACACGTGCTTGTAACCGGCGGCACTAACCAGACCAATAAAAAAACACATGTTCGGAAGTTAACTTAGGTCCATGTGCGTGCACCCGATGAAACCGTCTAACAATGTAACTCATATATTTCAGCCCTGCAGACTTGATCTACACCGAAGTCAAGTTAGCTTCACTCTCGAGACCAGCAGAGCCTTGCAGCCCTGGAAAGATTTACATAATAATTTACACTTCGCGCATCTCACTTCACCAGCACGTTCGTAAATTCCGCTCTCTGTGAAGGAGGACGCCGCAGTAGATCTGACGGAGGTCATACCGCATTTCCCAACACACAGCACTTCAACAGAATTCTGAACAACATTTTTTACACAAGAGAACCGAATCTGACCGGGGGCACGTTTTCCTTTAATAATGTAGTTTGCATGGATATTGTGTTGGGAATAGCGATGAATGGTCTTCGGCACGACTGAAGCGCTCCGTCTCTCATATTTACACGAGCCGCTTCTCTTCCAGGTGATTAAGCGAGAACGGGCTGAGAGAGAAATTGATTCGAAGTGGCTTCCAAGTCAATAAAAGATGGATGCTGGGCGCCGAGCGAACCGCCTTCCCTCATACCCAGAGATAAAAAGCAGAGAGATTACTGGACATAGTAGGAGCGTTAGCATGATGGAGCGGGAGAGGTTAGCAGCTAGCAGGGCAGCCGGTGCGAGACAGGTACCTGAGTGGCTTTAGATAAAGTTTGTGTTATATTTTAGAGTCCATATAGCTGCCTAGTCACACACCTATTAGAGAGAGAAGCTATTACAGCGCTGCACTGACAGACCCCCAGGAGAGAACCGCACTGTTCCTGGGTAATTCTAGGCAAAAAAGCCAACAGCAAAATTATTTAATGGTAGGGTGGTGGGAAGGAGGGAGACGGAATCAGAGGACGGACGGGAGAGAAAGACAGAGACAGAGGATGAAGGACTGCAATGCTAACATAGTATCTCTCACACTGGGCTATTGTAGTTAGGACTGCTTTATCTTACAGCATGTGGTCTAATCATTTTGTGTTTTTCCTTCAGATTCACTATAAAAATAAATAAATCAATAAAGTGTTTTTTTTTCTAACCGTAAAAAAGAAATTGAGGTAGTGGCAACCCTTTTTTTTTTAAATTTGCAATGTTGTGAATATAATATTTGAAAATAAAGGAAATCCAGCACACTTCACCAGAGACTGGTCTGTACTTTTAGTGGAAGATCATGTTTATGATGCTTTGAACTTTCATTAAGATCAACCGCAGAAAAAACAACAACAAAAACATACGCATAGATCGATAGCATGCATTTAAAAAATAGACAGGGTGCATTTTTATTTCTTGCTAACTTTTGTGATTGTGAGTGTGCATAAAATGTTGTCAATAATAATAATAATTTTGTGAATAATAATAAAAATCACTGTTTTTGAAGCGTTTGAAAAGTAAAAACCTGCACTAACCTGTGCTAAGGTTTACTTTATGTGATTAACATTAAATGCATAGAAGGTTAATCACGGAAATGTTATGCAATGCTAATGACAGCCATCATTAGGACTGCATAGCATTCCTTTGTCATGTGTTTTATTGTCATAATTATTATTGTTAGCAAACCTCATAACTTGAACAATCTTGAATCTATCCTTAAATATTGATTGCGGATAATCTAGCATGCATAATTATTATAGTCTGGAACTTTATATTTATAGTTATATTTATATTATGAATACTTAAAGTTAATTAAAAATTTAAAATGCTAACATGAAATATGAAATAAAAGTATAGTGATAAAGGAATATTAAGTTCCTTTTCAGGAACTTCGACACTGCGTGAAAACGCATTGGGAAACGCCTCAGCGTTAGCCACGCTTCTGAAACAGCTGTGAATC
>JAUCMU010000728.1:0-11032 GCA_032275025.1 Enteromius treurensis | reverse complement strand
GTGTCGTTTTCAGATTTATCCACTTTGAGACCCGGTTTCAAAAAATAGTGGTTTCAGTCTCCTAAAACGCCGGATCCATGTGGACGAAATGCCAATACGATAAAAAATGTATACGTATACGGCGAAACGCGCCTCCGTGTGGACAGACTCTAAAAAAACGAATAAAATGCTCATAGCAAGCTTACTAAGTACTTAGTGCAAAACAGCTTACAGCATTAACTCCATAACAAAAAGGCTTTCATATTAAATTCAGAATGGATGTGCCCTGTTTGAAGCCATAAAATGGCCAAAATACACACACACACCTGTGTGCGCACATCATTTGAATTCTAACGCTCCCAGTCATTGCATTGCTTAGCAACCATAGACAGCTAAAAAAAAATCCTTCACCTTATAACCCTCAGTGATTTAATAAGAAACTGTTCTAGGATTCTGATCAGGGTCCCAGCAAACCGATGCATTCTGGATTAACATTCGACAACGTGGCACACGTGGAGGAAAGTGAGGAGAGAAAGACAGAGAAAACAGAAGAAGAAAGGAGAACAGACAGTCAGACAGACAGAGACCAAGCAAGCATGGACAGGTGACGGACAGGGGGGGGAAGAACGCTCTGTCAATCCTGTCAGTGTGAACCCTATACGCTTAGGGTGAGTTGCATTGTTTCGTAAAAAAAGCACAGTCTTTGGCTCTCCTAGACCAAAGAAAACAAGCAGAGAGGAACACGAGTGTCTCTGTTAACTCTAACACCGCACAAATGGCCCGCCAATTGGCTTTTACGATAGCATAGCGTGGATGTTTCTCAAGCTGTGACTCTGAAAAATTTAAAACGGTAGAAAGACGTGATGAAAGCTGAGAAAATATGTGGGCTACTGCAGGTTGAAGTTCAAATTCCTGTCACTTGCTTGCGCATTAACATGCTCGCCTACTGATTCTCTCTCTCTCTGTCTCTCGCTTGGCCTAAGGGAGGGCTCAGCGTGCGCTCTGATTGGCTCCGAGTACTCACGTTACCTTTGCAATGACATCGGCCGTTTCTCGGAAATCGTGACACCTCCCCACACTGGACCGAGCCAAGAAGTCCTCAATCAGACGCACTCCGATATTGTATCCCCTTGAAAGGATGGAAGGAGAGAAGGCAAACTGTGAAACTGTGTCATTGTCAGAGCAACTTCGCTTTCGATCGCCCTCATTTCATAGTCTCTTTTTATGTTGAAGGTCTTAGTAAAGCACCTTTAACTTCAAGCACTCGAAAAGGAAAGACACAAACTTGTTGGATGGAGAGAAAGTCAAATCTTGCTTTTGCTTATATCATATTTGATGCTTTAAAGAAGCAAGAGGAAGAAAAAAAAAAAAAAAGATTGTATTTCAGACATGTTGCCAAACCCAATATCAGTGGGACTACTGGATTAGTTCAAGGCACGGTTTAAATGAAAAGACCACTCAGCCAAAGAATACACGCTGCCCACTGATTCTCTAAATCACAACCGCTGGACTCCAAGCATCTCAGGGCTTTCCACGCACTCTCACTGCTTTTCCCACAATCTTTAAAACAGAGCTTCCTGACTGGTTTTGATTCAGGGCTCAGATTTTACATGGGACATTAAGTGGCGACACAATGAGGTACCAGGACAAAAGCAACAAATATGTACTTACTGAAACACAAAAATAAATTAATACAATTATTTGTTTCAATAAGTGAATGCAAATGTACTGAGTGAGATGTCAGTGCAATTAACAACCAATAAAATAAATGAAAACACATTGTAGTATGGGTTATTTTTTATTTTTTTACCCTGTGTCTTGAGGATGAGTGCATTGGAATATGCCTAATTTTGATGGAGATTTTGACTGGACATGGAAAGCATTTCTCTTTTATTTAAAAACTTGATAAAGGCAATTTATTTTAACTACATACTGTTCTGGGGTCAGCAGCTTTTTTAATTGTTTAGTCATCCAAGTTTAGTTAGGTTAAAATGTAATGCTAAATGTAACAGGGTGGGGAGAGACAGCTCTCGAAAAACCTTTATACCACCCAACCCAACTTCGGCAGGCTGGATGGCACAATCACCACCCCTAATACAACAGCCTACACCCAGTGCAAAAATTGACAATACAACATCCACACTAAACCTCCTTTAATCAACAGTCTTAGAAAATACAGTAATTTGCAAACTCGTTTTAATGTGAACAGATTGGATGGATAGGCGAAAAATGGAGAAAGACAGACTCACATTTTATCCAGTTGTTTGTTGACTTCTTCATCATTTTCATAGTCCTTACATAACTGAGTAACCAAGGCCCCATAAGTGAGAGTGAACAATTCTGAATTCTGCACAAGGGAAAGACAAAACAACCAAAAAATAACTACTATTAATACGGAAAATGAATGCAAATACATATTATTATTATGAAATCATAATAATTAATAATATATTTTTCTAACAGCAAAATAAAACACTGTTGTTTTAATGAAAAAAAAAAGAATTGGCATAGAAGATAATTATTTTCCTTGCATTACTTTTGTTTCCCATACAAAAAAAAAATTCCAACATGTCGGTGAACCATCTTTATGTACTTGCAAAACAAATAGAGTAATACATGTATTAAAATGTATTTTCTTAGATGAGAAAATGGGAATTTTTTTTAACAACGGGAAACTTGTATCATGGGTAATATTCAGGTCTGAATTTAAGTGGGCACACAGTCGCCCTCTAACGGCACAATATGGGATTGCCACAGATATGAATTATTACAAGTCAAATTGTAGCCAAACGTCATTTCTACTAACGCTTACATGACACATCTGGATAAATTGTTTAGACGGTGTTGAGGGTGTATCAATGCCTCATATAACCTACTGCCCAGTGCATAAATACTTGTCCTAAAACAAGATGTAAGACACGCATGCATAATGACATGCATAATGTTATGAAAGCATGTCTTATTCTAATATGTATTATATATTATCTCTGATATGGTTATATCATAATTCCCTCAAACGATTATCATTATTATTTAAGTAACGTTAACGTTATTTAACTTTTCACAGGATTTTTTATTTAATAGCTAGCAACGATTGATTGACTGACTGACTGTAAGTCTCGTGTCTGTGCAAAAAATACTTTAACTAGAAGAATAAACTCATGCACGTCTAGGTAACGTGTAAACTACGCTATATATTTATTTGTATGCGAATATACAAACACTGCTCAAATAAACTTATTTTTACGATTATTGTAATAGCATGTTAGCTAGCTCCTCTGCATTTAGCTCAGATCTACGGAAACACAAGACATACTCACCATCTTCTTGCTGTCCGTGGCTCTGTTTGACTGCCTAGACATGTTGTCTTATATTACAGGTGTGTACAGATCTGTTACAGATAATATTTTATTAATCTGCTCAGTGGAATGAGAGTCCCGTGATGTTGTTCCTGTCACTATAATGGATTTACTTCCTGAATCGCCGCTGACTCACCGGACGCGTTGATTTCTCTTGATTGTGGGTATTGTAGTCACACTGTAGTTCTAACCTAATGGAGTTCACTAAATTATTGACCATGTGTTTATATGACATTTAATCACCACCAGACCTCGCGATTATAGTAGTATGTAGTGTGATTGTCAACTCGTTTAAAATGTCTTTTTGAAATGTTCCAGCAACAAATCCATCCACCATGTTAAAAGAAAACAACTGAAAGCACTTTTTTAAAAAGTCAAACTTTTTTTTTTTTTTTTTACTTGAATGTATGTTTTTAGTACACTGTTCAAGATGCTGTAAAATATTTAAGTGCAAAGGGGCCAACAGAACAGAACATGTTTTTGTTTTAAAACAAGGTGGGAAGTGAAATGGGAAAAGGCTGAAATGCTGCGAAATGTGCAGGATGAGAAGCAATGGTCAATAAAACAAACATGAAAAGTGCTTTTAAAAGTTGAACTTTTAAGTTGTGTGTCACTTTTTTTAGAATGTGTTATGTGCGAGACGTGAGTGCAATAGTCAATTACATGCTTCTAGTGCATGTTAACAGAAAAAAAAGGTTGAACAGGTGATTTTATAAAATGTCAAATGCTGCAATTTTAGAAGAATGTGTACTGTGCCAGACATGGCAAATATGCAAGTACAAAGGTCATGGTTTTTCACGTTTTTGAATATGCACAAGGTTGGCAGTAGAATGAGGAAAAAGGCAAGGTTTTGTGGCACGTTTTTTGAAAGCTGAACTTATTTTTAAATTAAGAACCATTTCAAGCATGAGATATAGTAGATGGGAATGCAATGGTCAAACACATTTATAGCATGTTGGCATATATATATAAAAAAAGAGTAAGTATGTTTTTTTTCCAATTCAAACTTGAGCATCATGAAAACTATTTAGACACAAACACAACAGTCAAACACATCTTTTTTCTCATCTCTTATTTTCCAATTTCAATTATTATAATATAGGGAAATAACGCAAAACATAACAAAGTGCAGAAGGCTAAATGGTAAAACTGTTTCACTACAAATCACACATTACATAACATACCATGCATGCAATACATTAAAATAATATGGAAAGGCACCAAATTGCAAGTTTGCAGTTATCTATATCTAAAACTAGCTGTTTTGTACAGCTAAAAATAGCTGGAAACAGATGACACTGGAAGCCAGACACATTAAATTTACAAATGGCCGAAATAAGGACAAATAAGGTGGATATAGTTGGTAATTTGTATATTCTTATGTCACAAGTTGTCCATTTTTGGGAGTAACACATTACAAAGAACGTAAATCAGATTATTATTATTATTGAGAATCAATTACATTATTATTATTTTAATCTAGAAGGAAATATCCAAGTTACTTTTTTAAATAAGTAATGCCAGTTGGTCTCGACTGACAGCTCCCGTGTTGCCATGTTGAGAGAAATCGGGAGTAGGCCTAAGTGCGGAGGCGTAGTGCATGCTGTGTGAACATGGTTAGACAAATGAACATGTATTTACTCATGTCATAAGCACAAAATTCAATATGTATTCATGCAGAAATGCAAAATCTGAATATTATACGAAACTGCTGCAATATTTAGATGTTAAATAAGACAAATCATTTACATATTAAACCCCTTTTTATCAGCATTTTATTAATTAAATGATTTTGCTGCTGACCTTCGATGATCCAATTCAACCACTAAACAAAAATGACATTTTTGTTTTAAATTTTTGTTAGCCTGAATTCTCCTGCGTCATATCTTCATGCAATTTGTTTGAGCGGCGCCCTCTGGGTGACTTTACAGAGATGAATGTTTATTTCCTTCAGCTTGAGGATTGTTCATTTCAAGTTTGTTGTGGCGGGTTTTTACATTTTTTAAAAGAGCATTTTATGTTAAGAACAAACAAACAAGCCCTGCTCCGATTTAAAAAAATAACTCTCCATCAAAAATACCTTAATGACTTGCTTTTTTAGGGAGTAATGCCATATTACAATGCATTCCTTTTAAAAGTAAACTTTCGCAACAACTAAGTTATATCCATGCAGCTGATCTGTCAAACTGTCACGTGTATCAAGCCGTCTTTCTCTAGTTCGCTCACTCTTCTTCAAACGTGCAATAATAACTAATAACATGAGAAGATTGGACAACCAATAAGGAGAAAGGGAGCTTAGAGGAAGACAAGTAGCCTGGTAACATGTAATCTGATATTTAATGTTTTGTTGCTAGCTAGGCCAATGTTTTGTATGTTAATGACTTCTTAGCACATATGATCTGTAAGTGGGATAATAAAACATATTCAACTCAAGTCAAAAATGTAGTTGGTAGGCAACCGTGGAATAATGTACAGTGTTGTTCATAATTATTTAAAAAAAAAAACTACGGTGGCCGAGAGAGCTCAACGCACTGCAAACATATGAAAAAACATGCAAACAGAAAAAAAACGCATGCAAACAGAAGAAGACAAATGCATACAGAAAAAAACCCCACATGCAAACTGCAAATTCTCACAATGCAACCAAACACCGGGAGGCGCTGCAAACACAGAAACGTGCTGCACACAACACGGACCACAACAGAAATGTTTCAAAGGGACCTCAAAAAGTGACGCTTACTTCCCTACTATATAGTACGCGAAAAACAGTATGCGAGGAGAGTAGTATGTCCGAATTCATAGCATTCGAAATTCAGTAGGCGAGAACTACCCGGATGACCTACTGCTTCCGGCCGAATTCTATAGTAGGCATACCATGGACGCTTTCCTATTCCCACGAGGCTCTGGGAGAGGAGGCGTCATATTCTAAAAATGGTGGAAAGTTGAGACGCGGCTCATTTCAAGTGTACGTACCTCAGGAAAAAAAACGCTGTTTATTGTGATTAAATTGCTTGTTGGCTTGTTTAACACAATCTAAATAAACGGATGAATTATTGAAAGTTTAAATTGTCGCGCTGTTGTGACGACGCCTGACACGTGACAACATCAATATTGCGGATGTAGTACGTCTGAATTCCATTCATACTACCCACATTCATACTATACAGAACGTACTGTTTTAGCGGTCGAGTAGTACATTCAATTTTAAATGTAGTACCTACTTAAGCAGTATGCAATTTCGGACGCAGCTTATTTGTTCCGTGGGTTTTGGTCAGAGCAGAGATGTTGTAGCTGAACTAAAAGATGAGTTTTTTTGTGTTTATTTTAACAACCTGAACATACAGACTTTTACATATTATTAGACTAATCTGACGAATTACACACATAACTGTAAAACATTATTTTAATGCTATGTTAGCTAGGGTTACTCTCAGATGGGTTTGTCACTTTTTGAGGTCCTTTTGAAACATTTCAGTTGTGGTCCGTGCTATTTGTTTCTGTTTGTCTGAATTGTGAGAATTTGCAGCGCCTGTGTTGTCAAACTGATGAAGATGTTTTCTTAAAGTGTTGTCGTTTTTTTCTGTTTGCATGTGTTTTCTTAAGTTGCAGCGCATTGAGCTCGCTCGGCCACCGTAGGTCACACTGTCGAGTTAGCCCTTAGCCTAATGCTTGGCTCATTTCAGATAATCTATTACAGGCTATAAGAAACTGTTTTCTTGACTAGAGTGTAGACCTGTCCCCTTTATCAAATTTAGCCTACGTATTTATCATAAATTGAAAACAGCAATTCTAAAGCCCACCCAGAATCTCCAGAGGGAAGCCAGTTCAATATTTGCTTCTTGAGTTTAAAACTACATTTCAAACAGCTTTGTTTGTTCTTACAGATGCGGATCTGGAGCATTTCTTTCTTCTTCCACTAGATGGCTGTGCAACAACATGTAAGTTCACATGTGATGTAGAATGGTGTTATCATGAATCTAAGATACAAGTACAGATCGATTCTTTTACAATTTGTTCTTAAAAATCTGTTCATAACAGTTAATACTGTAGTGTAATAAAACCATACAGACCTCACTGGACTAGTGGAAACATAAACATTTCTTTACTTTCTCACATCTCTTAAAAAGGTTAGACTTTACTTTAGTCCACAGTCTAGGTTTTGATTCAATGTCTAGATGTAATTTTGTATTTTCACGATAGCTTATTATTGTATCCTCTGAGATGGAAGTGCAAAGATATATTAGCTATGAAATTGTCTAATATTTGTTTTGTCCTATTAGAATTCATAAATACCGTAAATGATGGTAATTAATTAGGCCTATATTACAGGCAGCAGCCTTTGTACATTTCCACCGTCTTAGAATATTAAGTGCTTTAGAGTGCATCATAAATTTGTTTAGCAGTATTCATATCCTGCAGGAAGAATTGTGGGATATTTCCTTAAAAAGATTATTTGCAGAGCTCCAAAAATTGAGATTTGGACAACAACACTTAATGTCACGCTGTGCTGAGTCAGTTGATCTCGCTTGAGGAGAAAAATTCTGTTTCTGCCTGTTCAATAGCAGCTGTCTCATTTTCTCTCCCGATGTTTTCTTTCTCACGCTGTTCAGACTGGAAATGATGGATAAGCTTCTCAGAACAGACTCGGAATAACTTAATGCACTCAGAGCAAATACCAGCGAAACCTCAGAGTAAATACCAGCTAACCCAGCAAAACGATATTAGTAGCGTGTGCGCCCACTCGTGTGATCATAAGTAGCAGACGTCATATCACAATATATAAATATTCTGTAGCTATTTGGCATGTCATTACCAAATACCCAGGGAATTTTGTGCAGGTTTGGAAAAGGCTGGCTTAAACTTAAAGTGGTACTTTATTTGGGATTTTTTCTCTTTTTAAATCATAAGTGACAACATTATGGTATACAAAGTCAAATTATTAGTCTGTGTGGAATTATTTGGGATCTTTAAAGGCCTGTAGAAATCATTTCTAAGAGTAGTGATTAGTCATTCTGCCATAATGTTGCTTGGTCCACCCATCACAGCGTGCATCAACTGTATATGTCAGTGGTCTCTGGCTGAACTTCTTGGAATGTTGCTTAGCAAAGAAGCAACACAGCAACAGTACAATCTGGCCGCTGGGAAAGGTATTATCCTCATTTCACAGGATATATTCTCACAACAATCTCTAAAACTGCGGCTTTGAAGGAAAGCAGTTGCTACAGGCTAAAGTTTGATCTGGAATAGTTGCGGGGCAGCCAGTGGCAGTCTGAAAATCAATGATGTGCCTGTGCCTGTTTTAAGTTCTATAATACGTGATAATAATTTCAAAAGGCAGAAATGCACTTGTACGCACCAATGCTTCTTTTAAAAACATATTATTTCATTTTTATACAGATTACTAAAGAGAAAAAAATTATTTTGCCATTTTGCATGGAGAGATAATCCATTTTTAGCCATAATATTTTAAGGAAAGGGGTTGAGATTATGTTCGTATCACTCTTGCCACAGACATTTCATCTTTTGCGAATGCAAAATATCTTTAAGTCATCTGTTCCACTTTTCGCAAAGATTATAGTATAAACCCTGGCTTGCATCGCAGAATTTTTTTTTCTTCTTCTTCACACTACATTATAAAAGGACCAAAAGCACACAGGCTGCTTCAGAAGGCCTTAATGTACTTTTTAGCTTATAACAGGACACTCAATAATGTTAGCTACTCTCTCCTAACCTATTACATTAGCTACAGTGAGGGTGAGCCAGGATCATAGTCCTCTCTCATGTGTTATCATTTGGCATCCTTCTGGCAGTTTTATAAATCCAGTCTCTTAAGTGCAAAGATCAGCAGAAAAACGAACAGGTTCTCACCCTATGCAGGAGGCTTGTGCCTTGTCGGATTGAATCTATAGTATGCAAAAGTACAAAGTGTAAAATTTCGATTGAATTTACGCTTTTTGGCACGAGTGCATCTTGTAATGCTTCCAGAGCTTCACTTCTTAAATTCAAACCAATATAGGAGAACACTATAATCCACTTTATTTATTCAAGCTTTTGTAAAGTTATGCTTTTTTGATGTTGCTTACACCACCTGTTTTTAAAACGGCATGAGATGAAAATTCACCTTATCTGTTTTCAGAATGCATGTATTCAGTATTTGTGCATGTGTTTAACACATTAAAAAAATTTTCGAGCTAATAAATGCCTTAACTTCATCTTTTGATTAAGTGATTAAGTGAGACTTCTGTCTGGTGGACTGACATGGAAGAGAAGGAATAGTTAAATAAAGTCCTTATTTTTGTTTTCTTTTTACAAAAAAAAATGTATTCTCATAGCTTGGCTATTCGTCATTAATTACTCACGCTATAACCCTTTAATCTGCTTTAACTCTGCCCCTTTGTTACAATCAATTGCAAGCTTGTGTTGAGATCTGCCTCCATCCAGTCAACAAATCACTCTTTTTATTCATCACAAAACTCATGAAAATACTACTTTGGTTTCATCCCAACTTTAAAGACTAAGGTTTCCAGAAAATGTCTGCAACTGGTTAGTCTCGCCTCAAATTCTTGCCACTGCTTGAGTTAATGTTTTTGTGTCAAGCTTGTTGGGATGCTCAAAAAAAAAAAAGAACAATGTTGGATGGAACAATGTTGAGACTTCTTAGGGGAACTAATCGTTTTTTTGCCAATCGAAAATTCACTTCACCTTTAAAGAGATACTAGTAGGAGTTTCTGGAAAACTCTGTCATCATTTACTCAGCCTCGTGCCATTCCAAATATTAAGACACTGTGAAGAATGTTTTCCAAAATATCTACTTTTGTGTTCTACAAGATTTTTGAGTGAACTATCCCTTTAAACTACATATAGCAGAGCTCTTATGCCAGAGTTTCAAAGGGCTCACATAACTCTAATCACACAGCAGCATCTTTTAATCTTTGGTCCAGGAACAGTGCCTTTCCTGAAAATGAGACCATCTGTTTGGAAGAGGACTGTGATGTCTGTATTACACTGGCTGATTTTAGAGTAACAGAGAGAGTGCTGAAATGGGAATATCACACTACAAAATCTCAGCCTCCAGCAGGGGAGGGTGACCGGTGCCATGAGGAAATTAGAAAGCACAGAAGGAGAGAGAGAGAGTAAAGAAAGCAGAGGATGGGGTAGACACCACAGCTGAGGCTCCATGGCAACCAGTGTTTTGAGTAGGAGGACTGAACACCATGCAGACATTAGTCAGGCTTCCTATCAAAGAGCGCTTGCCAGGGAAAGCTCTGACAGTGAATGAGTAAACCTATCTCACATGCTGTTTCTAGATAGATTTTTGTAGATGGGTTAAGAGGGCAGGATCAGTACAAAGTAAGTGCCATATGAAGTGATAGAACATACAGGAGAAATATAATATGATGACTGAGCTGGGGAAGCCACTTCGCAACTGTACTTTTCTTAAGCGACTCATATTTTACATTTAAACTACAGTCAAAGTACTATTTTGAAGTAAATTATTATTTGTAAAAACGAATTTTTAGACAATGGCTTAAAAAAAGTACAACCATTCAAACGTGTAAAAAACTATAAAGATATTGTGAAATATTAAAATAACAGTTTTCTATTTTAATATATTTGAAACTGTAGTTACCCTTTCAGTCGAATCACTTCGACGTTACATATGGGAACTCGCCAGAGAGACCGATTTGCCTTTG
>JAUCMU010000727.1:0-11039 GCA_032275025.1 Enteromius treurensis | reverse complement strand
TTTAGTCGTTAGTCCTTTGTGTATAAATCCCCTGTCCTTTTGAGTTCTCATTTGTGGATCAATGTTAAATGTTATATTTGTTAGACTAGTTTTTGGATACTTCTCTGTATTGATCTGACGAGGTGATGTTTAGATAGTTATCTATCAAAAACTTGCATAAATACAGTATACAATACGAAAAACAATATACAATCACAATAACAGTAAGGATACAGTACAGTAGGAACAGTAATATCCAGTAAGGATATGTGTTCACTCAAAAACTCATTCATTCAACTCAAAATTCATTTAGGAACAAGTCCATTGTCTTTTCATCAGGGAGAACTAGAGTCAGAGTTGCTTTGCCCACATTCCTTCAAGCAATAAACCAGTCTTTATCAGTTGGTTGCCGTGGAATCCGAGGTGTGGGGTGTCAGCTTCTGTTTCGGGGGATGGCTTTAAATTGAGTTCCCCTTTGGGCTTGGAAAGCAGTATTAAAAATGATTTGTTACATGTAACAAATAGTTTGTGACTAATTGGTTCAAATGCTACACTGTGTTTCTTGTTGGAACGTCAGGATGGCACAGCGTTGTTCTTTTCTTAACCTGCTTCCATTCTGGACCGGTTAAAGGTTTTAACACATTCATGAATGCATACTTTACCCCTGCAGGTGTTTCTGAGTGATGCATCATTTAAGGAGCTCTTGCATATGCAAATCTCTCAGAGGCTGATTATGTTTGATGGAGCAGATGTCCTTACTCTTATGGACCGCCTGGGGTTATGTGTGTATGTGGGTCTGGGAGGTACCTCTCAGCCGTGCAGACTGCAGATTGGTACATTGTGTTGTGAAGAAAGGGCATTTGTTTAATGTGTAATTACCTCTCACAACAAAAAAGGATTCACAATAATTTTAACACACCAATACTTCATTCAGTTTTCAGATTAAAAAATAAAAACAAAACAAACAAACAAAAAAAGACAAACCAAAAAAGGGACACACTATATATCTAAAAGGTATCAAAATGATTTTTTTTTGTTTTTTTTTTGTTTTTTACATTTCAGTTGCATCAGGAATTTTCTGATTATTTCAAGAAAAAATGGCGGAGGGGTTGATGATCCCAACCTTTTAATTAATTTTACAGGAAAAAAACAAACAAATAAAGATTACTTTTGTCCATAAACTGTATTTTGGTGGTATACATTAATTTATGTTCATTTAGCAATATTAAATCATTATTTTGTCTCGAATAAACCCAGTTAATTCATTTTTTTTTTATTTATGTTTTCCCTTTGCAAGTATTAAACATGGAACATAAATTAATTAGGGGTGACATTACTAGAATGCATCATTCCGCATCAGTTCATGTATACTTTGTGATACATTATAGGGTTAAAAGACAAAATCTGCTTACTACTAAAATTTCTGTGTTAATTTAAACAGTGGAGCATAATCAAATATTTGTAAGGAAAATATGAGGTTAATTTTGAAGTGATTGTACCTCAGTAAAATCTCAATAGAATATATGGGTGCATTAAATAAAAATGAACATAAATTGAAGTTTCTACAAACATATGTAGGTGTCTAGTTTTGTAAGTGTTCATTTCTTTGGCCACATGGAGGCACTCTAGTATTTCTTGTCATCAGTGTAAAGAGAAAGATGTAAAGAATTAGAATGTATATATCGCCACAGAAAATTACTCTTTAGTTGTATGACTTCATTGTTTTTGACTGATTCTTGGCAATTCTTTTACCTTTTTTTCCTCTGATCAGTTTGGCCACTATTCACACATGGGAAATCATCATGAATCAGGTCATTGACTGTTCTATCCTTGTTCTCGGCTGAGAGAAATTTGTCACCATCTTCTCTGGTTTTTGAGGTTGAATAAACTTGATGGATGGATGAAAGTGAACAAAGAAAATGGACATGTGGAGAATCATGATGAAGCTGAACTTAAATCTTCCTGTGAACTGTTCGTCCCATCACCTCAGTTTTTACTCTCTGAATTTAAACCTTATCGATCTGCTTGTTTGACTTTTTTCCCCTTGGATCTTCATCGGCTCTGTCTGTGTGTTGAGTGCAAGGGCTTAAAAGATCATTTTGTCAACATCAGCGTTCCTATAGCACACACTGCACTTTGATAAGAGCATATCTTGTGATATTTCCTAATGGCTTTGCTGTACCAACGATTTTTCAGTAAGATAAGTGCCGCTGGGTAGACGGAAAGTGGGAAGACCCCACACCGGTTAGACTCACACAGGGTCTCACCGGAGAGCCATAGGAGTAAAATAGCTTTGATAGTTGTTACTCCCTAACAGTAATGTTATTAGCAACTGCATTGTTGTATAAGATTTGAAACAAATTGAAAACAAGAATGCTAGTTTGCTCCTCGCTTATATTTACTATAAAAAACTTTTTCATTAAAAATTCATTTATTATTAAATTCTGAAAAACCTGACACATTTTTAAAGATTATTTGATGAATAAAAAAGTTCAAAGGATATAAAAATATAATATAAAAAAAATTAATAGCGCACTTCTCCACGTCCAGCTGCTTTATAGAACATTTCATTCATATCCATAGATAGATACTGCACTAATCATAAATATGCCCTACAGAGACAAAGCATAATAAATATGCATTCACCAAAGTCAAAATTACCATTCTGTAATGTGAAATGTAATTATATCAATTTAGCGTTTGCATTATATTAATTATATAATGCAATGTTGTTGTTTTTTTCTTTATGTTATGTAAGTTACAAAATATTATGATCACGTTGCATTTTCTGTCTTTTCACATTTCAAATTAATTTTGATTTAATGCATAATTTTCCCAACTTTAGAAATCTCAGTGCAGCTCTGTCGTAATCATGTTAATTTATCGTGACTTCACAGGAAGGCTATGCCCTCTTGGCTTTTAATGACAGCCTCTCATATAGTCTGTTAAAAGTTTTAATGCATTTTGTGATGTGTTTGGCTCTAAGCCATTGACCATGATTGCAGTACTACTTGAGAAACAGTCAGTGTCACCAGCAGTTGCCATCCAATCATTTCTATTCATTAGTGAGGAGTGCAGTGAAATGCTAAAGCTACTGTAATTACCACCGCTTGAATTCACAGTTTTGTGTATCTCTTTACATGCTCCAGCTGGCATCCTAAATAGTCTGTAACAAGTTTCTGTGTCCTATAACTGTGTGTCCCAACCAGGGCCACATGAAAATCCAATAAAAACATAAGCAGGTTCTTATTGTGCTTTGTAAAGCATAAAAACAAAATAAATAAAGTAAAAGTTAAGACTGCTTGATGAATCAGTGTTTGAACCTTTAGGAAAGTGCTATAGGGGAACATAAGACATAACAACACTGACCTATACTAATAAATAGCCTTAAATGATTTTGTTTCTTGTTGCTATTATTAGCAGACATAATATCCTGTGTACTTGTACTTGTCAGGGGTACAATTCTCTCTTAAAAATAGCCAAAGGCGCAACATATATGTCACCCGGAACGCCAGTTTCACGGTTGAGACCTTTTGTTGTCCCAGATTCTGCTTACGTATTTGTGGCTGAACATTCCTGTAAATGCTGCTGGGTTCCACTGTTCTGGAAGGTGTGGTTTGATGGCTGAGCACTGGCTTGCTTAGGTCTTGAGTTTCACTACCATCTAAACCATCCAATTGATCCGCGTTTATATTTTAGGTTTTAATTATCATACCACTTTTACTTGTCAAGCTATCATCTTGTCCTAGTTCGCATATTTTACAATCATAATTAATGCAGCGTGTCACAACAAGTTTTTACAAGGTCTGTTGTTTTTAAGTCGCTGTCCATGGTTCTGAACAAACACAGCCTTGTCTGTGATCTGGAGCTGTCCATGGTGCTGCAGAACTGCTCTCATTTACTGTGCTAATAGGGAATTTAAGAAATAATGGAGTACAACATTTTAAGGGAACAGTTTATAAAAAAAATCAAAGATATAGATGAGCATCAGAACATTACATTACACAATCACATCACTTGCTCACTCATTATCTATAGTAGTCCTTTCAGTGACAAAAGTCCATCCCTTGTTTCCAACACGTTCAAAAGTATTATCGTTTTTAATTAGGATTGTTCTCACTTCTTTAGCTTGATCTGTGCATTTCTCTCTCCTGATTCAGATGAGATGAGTTTTTCACTAAAAAAAGCAACATTATGGATGGAGGACTGGTATTTTAGCCAAAAAGAGCTTAGTACATTAGTTAATGTACTCATGTGGATTACTTGTGGATTATTGTGCTGTTTAGACTCTGCACCAATTCACTGCAAGGGATACAGTGGTGAACAAGTGATGTTATTCCTTTCCCAAATCAATGAAGAAATAAACTCATCTACATCTTGTGAGGCCTGCCAATTTCCATTCCTTTAATTTGCTGAAATATCTGAAAAGATTTCATACATTAGATATGTGGGAGCTAATTGGTGCTGCTTTATAAATTGTTGAATTGCGTGTGACTTTTAATTAACCTGTCCAAATAACAGAAAAGCATTGCATTTATTTTTTCTTTTGTCTTTTTCCATTATCAATTTTGTTTCTTGCTTTATTTTGTGTTCATGGTCCCTTGCCAGAAAAGCTGCCACAATAATTACTATATGCCATAAATTTAAAAAAGATTGCAATAAGCTAGACGTGGAAATAAGATTATCAAATGTATTACTTTATAGTTATTTTGTTGTCGTGAAATGTATTATGTTTATAAATAAATTAGATGATTGTAATTGTGGCCCAGTGGTTAGTTTACTTGCAGATCAGCTCCAAGATTAGAGTTTAGCATGACTCAGCCCTTCTACTAACAACCCCTATTCTATCAACCAGTCAAACTACTTATAAATAACTACTTAAATGAATAAATAATATTTATGTAAAACATTAAATGAATATTTAATAATAATAATATTAAAAACAATAACTGTTTGTTCTGTAGCTGCTTATATCAACATACAGTGTAAGTGTCATGGACGGATTGGAGCATACTGGTGTAGATCTTCCAGCTGTATGAGGGATTCCAAGTGTGTTTCTCAATGCCATCCCTATAATTGAATAACCTGACCTTAATTACTCATTCTAACCCTACTGCCTAAGAAAGTTGGCATTTAAAGCAAGCACGTTTGTGAAAATAACTCTGAAACCTATCGAATCCTCCGTATTGAGCAGAATGCCTTTCATTTTTACCTGCTTTCTGTTTGCGTCCCCTCACCTTTCATTGGCCCCAGTGAGGACAAGGACTCCATCCTCTATAGCGTGGCCTTTCATAACGTCAACACACCTTTAATACGGGAGTGAAAATGTCCAACCGAGGCTAATGGAAGTCTATTGATTTAGGCTATTGGCCGTGAGTGGCTTACGTGGTGGAATTAGCGTGGATGTAAAAAAAAAAAACCTGTAATGCATTTAAAACGATTAATTATGCCCTTATGCGACTTGAGCTGGAGCTTTTGTTGTGCAAAAATCCCATTTTGTCAATACACCATGCGATGGCTTTGCCGCCTTAATCTCAAACCCTTCTAAGTCTCTGCATGAAGAGATGTTTGATTAAAATCTCATCAAACTTTCCTCGGCGAGAAATCTTTCTCGCTGCGTACGTAGTTAAACACACACACCTGAGGCGCTGAATGCAGATGAGGTGTGTTTGAATGTGTTTGTGTGCCGCTGTCATCTTCACGTCTTTATTCTCTTGTCCCATGTGGTTACATCTGCGAATATACAACATGTCAAAAACATTTGGAGCAGCTGTGATTTCACACTGTCACTTTAACCTGACACTGTTGATGGAGATTCCTTTTAGAGTTTGGGATGTTGTCAGGTCTCCACATATCCAGAACGTAGGTCTGCACTAGTCTAGTGTTCAGCTAAACTCCATTGGGACTTAATTCCTAGCAAGGCAATTACAGCAGCGTAATTATAACAAAGGATGAAGATGCACGTAGAATGCAGCAAGTGTGAACTTGTTAAGGGTACCGACAAAAACTAGGCATTTTTGCAAAATTAAAGAAACTACGTATACAATTCACTCTTATTCCTTTTTACACAAATGGCATTATAGGGCCAGATTATTGATTATTAAACACTCATTTTCACTTTTTACTCATGGTTTGTAAAACAATGCATTTTTATGTTTGTATTACATAAACAGCTGCATATGTGTGGATTTTCTGTTGTGGTAAGCTTGCTCAATGGCTCACCTGGTACAGAAACGCACTTGTTAAAGCGACCTAATGGTTAGGTTAGGTTATGATAGAGCATTAAGCTTTTAGTGTCTTTCACTGCCATGACATGTTTAACAACCATGTAATAACAATGTAAAAAAATGTTGATAAAACTAAACACGTTTTTACAGCAGCTCACTAGACATTTTGCTTTAAAATGGCACAAAAACTTAATGTCATGATGAAAAAATGGCACCACATATGTTTTTCTCCAATGAGCCTGGTACATATATATATATATATATATATATATATATACACTCACACAGAGCGGGTCCTTCTCAAATTTTGGAGTGACTGCAGTTCTTTAGTGTTTATTTTTACATGAATACAAATGCTAAGCAGCAATAAAAATGCTAAATAGTCAACAAATCAGATTTGATAGTGTTGATATTTAGGCTTCAGACACTGCAGTGTTGGATGTGAGGGGTCATTCTTTTATCAGGCTGTGTAAAGCCTCACTGCGCAGGTCCTATCGGTTCAGGAAGCTGCCCTTAGATTTTATCACTCAAAGAGTCTTTGTCATGTTTTTCTTACTTTGGGCTCACTGATGAAATCTGTTCAGATATGTAGCCTAATGTACATTTTTCTATAATCGTCATGTTTGGAATTATGAAGATTTTGCTGGATATCACAACTTAATTTAAAGCAATCAGATGCTCCCATAAAAGATGTGATTGATTGTTTGAAAATGGAACTGTTTTTAAAAAAAAAATAAAATAAAATAAAAAAAAAAAAGAAATAGGCTGTGTATGACATGGAAATGAAATTTATATTATATAGTCCACTCTGCATTCTGCCCTGTCACTATCATTGAAAATGGATTGTGACCTGCAGGTTACTTTTACTGAGCAGCTCGCTGGGCCTTCATGGAGTCTGATTTTGCTCAGGGCACATGCAAGTCAGAATATGACATGCTCAGATGACACCAGTCTGGTTTGTACGAGTCAAACATGCCCAAACGATAAAGCTGCCAAACTAACATTGTGATGGCTACTTCTAAAAAAATGTTGTCAGCATTATTTACTTTATTTTGTTACAGTTATAGCAATTATGTTAAAAAGTATCCTTCCCATGACATCCAGTATAAGGGTAGCTGTTTATTTCTAGTGTTTAGTGGTTTTGACATTGAGCCTAAGTGCCAATGCCAAAAACATCAATCTTTATGTGTTAAAATGTGTGTGCTTATAAGATATTTGCATCCCAAATTCAGAGATCCACATTTTCCTCACTAATGAGGGCATTAAGATTCATCCTGGGTGAAACACTGCAAACTAGGGTCAGCGTTAAACCCAGAGCTGAACGCAGTGTCAACATTAGCCTCGAGGGGAATACACTAAGACTGAATTATGCCATGCTGACAGTGCCGTTTATCTGCACACATTTTTTTAAGCAATCAATTCACCAGGAGTTTTTGACATGTCCCCTAAAGTATTAAAAAAAATTTTTTGTAAAAACTAAAACACAAAGGCAGCTACTGTATATTTACTGTACTACCCAGGCAAAACATGCCTGTGGCAAAAATCTGCAGCATAATTATTATATATAATAAGTTTTTTTGCACATTTTGTGACACTTCTAAATTGAAATATCCAATGAGCAGCTGTAAAAGTGTATTTAGTTCTATCTAAAACAGATGAATGTGAAGTGGTAAGTGGCTATAGCACATTTGAAGATAGCACACCAGCTTCTCCAAACCCCACCCTACACCTAACTGATAGTGTAAACGAAAGCAAACATGAGATAAAAACATACTTACGGAAGCCGACCATGCCATTTCAACTTGCTTCCACTAGTCTGCTGTGCTATTTCGTCAGGAATTGTTTTGCGCAAGACTCTGAAAGCTCCACACAAGTGCAACAATGTACATTGGCAACTTTCGACTGTTAGGTCAATGGACTATATTACTTGGCACATGGAATTGTTTGTGATTATTTTCAAACGTGCTTTCAGGTGTTCTTTATGTTCTTTGATGGAATTTATCTTTCCTTAAATAATTGATTATCTTAAAAAAAGAATCAACTTGTGTTGTCACTACTTGTCACATACCTCATTTTTTGTCTTTGTAACCCAAAATATGCAAATTAAATCAAACATATCTCATTTACATGCTTTCAATTTTTCAGACAAAAGGTTAACAAGACGCAGGTCTTGCACTGTAATGCTGTGCACTTTAAACAAGTGTTTATGACACGTGGGTTTCTTTCAGAGAGCCTGACTGGTCAAACCCTCAGAGGCGTGCCACAACATGAATGTTCCTGAAAGTTCTGAGCAGCAGGCCATCCACAACAAGGTCTGACTGCTCACACTCATGATGGTTAGGGAAAAAATCACAGCACCAATGCAGGAGATAAATAGAATAATAGAGACATTAGGATGCTGGCAGGGTTGGTGCAGAGAAGCAGGCCCTGTGGAGCAGCTGTTGTATCGTGGGGTGGGCGATTTGGAGCCAGAGTGAGATGTTGCAAATAAACGCAAATGGACGACAGCTGGCACAGCTCTGGGCTTTGTTTGCCAATAAAGACAGAATTAGACTAGAGTTGCCCAGGCAATGGATCACTATTCAAACGCTGTTGGACACAAAACTGTCAAAAATGTCAACCCTTATGATAACAGATATAGCTTGTAAATGATGCCATAACTGTCAACTGCAAGTGACGTAAATGAAGTAAAGATGAGAAGACATGAAACTAAAAAAGACCAAAGCCATTACTAGTGAGATCAATAAAGAGAATGTGCAAAATGTCAAAAATGTAAAAAGCAGCTAGTGGATAATTTGAATGACTTGTCGACTGTATAAAAGCCTTGTTGGTTTAGGGTCATTAATCTCAATTAGATGCATTATTAGCAAGGTATGGGTGCTAAACAAAGCCATCTGTCAGTGTAACTGACAGATATTCACCAAATAAATAGATTAACGTAACTGTGAATAAAGTCACTTATGCTAGGTCATCACTTGTAGAAACTAACTGATGGATGGTTTTTAAGATGTGTCAGTACTGCTGACACTGAACCGTGATGTGCTATTATAATTTTGCAAATGTTGCATTATATGAGGTCTTCCATTTTGCTGAAATGCTCCCACGCACAGTGCCTGGAAAAGGGTTTAGCGAGCTGACAGCATAACAGTAAACCGGTGGATGGTGAAATACATGAGCTCTGAGCTACTCTAAAACCTAGTGAGATGGCACATTAATTGAATATGTTTTTGTTTAGGGTTTTTTCCAAGTCATTTTTGTTTTATTATAAAAATTACATTTTATTATAATATTTTCTCAGGTTACAGGAATATCCAATCCTGTTCCTGGAGAGTTACTTTCCTGCAGAGATTAGCTCAGAAACAACTATCTGGAAGTTTTAAGTTATCTGGTTCAGGTGTGGACTGAAGATAAAATATTCTGGAAGTTGGCCCTCCAGGAGCAGGACTGGACACCCCTGTGACATTAAATAAATAAATATATTAATCAATCAGTTATGGTGAATCATGCCAAAATTATTTACTGCACACACACTCACAACAACTCCTTAAAATATATACAAATTCATGTTTTAAAATGATTCAGTAAATCACACTACTGCTAATGCGCTTAAATTGTTATAGTGTAAAAGCTTGGTGACATGTGAATGGGGACTGGCCATGTTCAGTGATATGATTTCAGGCCCACCCAAAAAATCCTGAACACAAAAATTGTTGAAAACTGTTTAAAAGTCTATCTCCATTATTCAGAACTACATATTTCACTGTCATGTCTGGTATCCTGCACCACTTTTAGCCATTGTTCTGTTACTGTGTTTTGTGTTCTGCCTGTTCCGGTCATGGACTCAGTTTCCCATAATGCTGTGTTCTCATTAGTCTACTGGGTTCAACTGTGTTGCATTTCCCGTTTGGTCGTTTGTTTGCGTATATTAAGCCCTGGACTGCTATTGTCGGGGTGAATTGTTTAAAGTTTTATCTCAAATGTTTCTTGAGACTCTTCCTTGATTTTGTGACTCAGTTTGGACTTGTATCTCTATGGATTTTTGTTAAAATATCTTAAACTGCATTTGGACCCGCTGTCTGTTGCCTACCAATGCTCAGTCGAAACATTCACAGTCTTTGTAACATGTTTTCAGCAATTAATTTCTAATATTTATGAGTTTATACTGAATTGAACTTGTACAGCAGAAACATTTGTAGTGTTACATTTTTAACACTTATGCTTCCAACATCCAACTTGGATCAAATTACTGATACTTTTGACAACTCTAAAACTACATAAATCTAAATATTGCACTGGCTTGAACAAATCCAAATGCCATTAGCTGGCACATGCATGTATACAGATATACATCGTTTGTCACATACTGTATGAGCAGTTTTTACAGGCAGACATCCTGGCTAGTGTACTTGACCTAGAAGTTAATATTTTTAACTCTCTTTTATTTTTAATATTTTAACTCTCTTGCACCATAACAGTTTGTAGCACTAAAATAGCATAGAAAATAGTAAGTTGACTTGAATTATGCTGTGAATTACGCAGTCAGTAGGGCAGAGAGCAGCAATATGGTTTATTCATCTGCAGCATATAAAGTTTGTGGTAAATCAGCTTCTCATATAAAATCCTCACACATCCTTGCTTTTAACCCGGCTCTGAGCGTCGGAGCAGAAAGACATCTTCAGCAGGGTGCACTGTTTTTCCTGGCTAAAGTTCAGTAAATGGTAGACAGATAGTTGCGTCACACATGTCATGAGGTAATGCTTAAAGGTGCCATAGAATGATTTGAGAGAATATTTTAAATTGTTCTCTGATATGTACATAGAAGGTATGTAGCTT
>JAUCMU010000726.1:0-11039 GCA_032275025.1 Enteromius treurensis | reverse complement strand
ATTTATAGTGGAGGTTAGTGGTTTGATTGGGCGCGAAATGAAATGGGATAATTAGGTTAAACAAGCTGCCAGCTGTGCGCAATTCCGCGTTCAGCGATCCTCTCGAAACAAAGTTATTATCAAAACTATCCCATTGTCAAATTATTTATTATTTAAAAAGAAAAAGATAGATCCATTATTTACAGCAGCAATAACAAGAAAAACTTAATAAATAAAACATGTAAACAATTATATGTAATAATAATAATAATACATTTTATTTGTAAAGCACTTTACATTTTTACAAGAAAATATAATATAGATTTAGAAAATTTAGTAAACCAAGGGAACAAATGTAATCTTTTTCCCTGCATTTTTGTTTTGTTCACGAGCCCTCATCAATAGTTTTTGACCTTGTGGAAAACACCTTATTAAAAGTACCTTGTCTGTTTTTGAAAGTGTATAATAATAAAGGAACAAATCAATTTAACTGTCCTAATAAAGATTTAGTCATGAAAATATATCAGCAATATATCAGTAGAATCAATCCTCACCTTGATATGTTGGACTGTTTCCTCAAACTCTCTTTTAAGGTTTTCTCCATGTTTCAGTTTCTCTTGTAAGGTCTTCAGTGCTGTATTGAGCTCCACCTAAAATTTAAAGTACATTTTTACTAAAGTAAAACCAAGATCTCTGTATGATCTCAAATACATAAGCTTCTCGTCAGATGTAATCCTGTCTTACCTTATATGCTGGAAGATCTTTTCTGAGAGGTCTGAATGTTTGATTGTCATGTTCCTGTGCAACTCTCCTCACCGAGCACGCCGGCTGTTTGTCCTCCAGACAGAGGAGCTTGAGATTCTCATCGTGTAAACTGCAGATCTCCTCAGAACCTACTGAATGCCTCTCGTTTCTTTCCTTCAGGAATGACTCACACAAGCTCTTTAACACAAAATTACAGGATGGGTTTTCTGAGGGTTTTCTCCTACAGACAGGACAGTCTAGAGGTTCCATGGTTTTCCTCGACAGATGTAGACAGTCTTTACAGATATTGTGACAACATGATAAAAGAACAGGACACTTAAAGATTTCGTGACATACAGGACAAAATAGTTGTTCTATATCCATTTTCCCCGTTTGAGCTCTAGCAATTGAAGAAAAGAAAAAAAAATAGCCACCATTATCACAAAGACCTGCTCTTCTCAAAAACCCTTCAAGTTATAACGCTGCTCTTTACTGATCACTGGTAAAAACCACACCTGTGGTCTCAGCACTTGTCTGCCCACACTAAACAACGTATTTCCTGGATTTGGCCCAAATATGCACTAGTTGGATTTCAGACCACAATAGTTTACAATTTACACACGATAATCTTTTCTTTTTCTACATTATTATTATTTCAGTTAACTTTATTTTCTAAAGTTAATTTTCAAAATATTACTGTTGCTCTGCCATGAAGTGTAGTTTTAAGAGTTTTTCAGGAGAGAATGTCGTTGTTTAAAACTCAAATCTGCAGTTATTTATAAAGATAGCATCTATTTGATATGCCGATTATACCAAAGAAAAGTTGAATAACTGCCCCAAATTGGTTAAGTAACATTATCTAGTTATTATGGTATTTTTCCTTTATTATCTGACATGTGTGCTAGCAAAGGTTATGCTAACATCTTCCTGTCAAAAACACAGCGCAAACCAGCAGACACACCCCGTCAGAGAAGACGAGAATCTGAGCTCCACTGCAACCCTTACCTTTTGTGCCAGGCCTTGCTCCCTTTTGTGCACCTTCTACCGTCAGGTCATCCTTGGAACTCATCACTCTTCAAACCAAGAAGAACATAAATGAAAGTCCAAACCTTGGAACCATCAAGACATTCATTTGAAACTGCATCTGGAGCCTAACCAACAAGGCAATGTACGTTTAACTAAACGGAACAGAGGTTTAGTTTTAGTAATAGACCCCGCTATAAACAGCACTGATGGTTTTCAGGTGGTTAACTGACTCTGTTAGCTTCATTCTCTGCTTTTCCTGATGGTTTACCATCAAGCCTTCTCTGTACTTTCCCCATGCTTGAGTGTACTTATACTTGTGTGTTCAGTTATGTGAGCTAGCGTTTAGCTAATAAAGCTTTTGTGCACAAATAACATGAGGTTCAGGTTCTGCCGTGCAAATTAATGTCTCTTTACGATTTTGATCCTTCCTACATGCTCTAATGCAGGGTTTCTAAAATCTTACCCTGGAGGTCCAATGAACTGCAGAGTTTAGCTCTAACCCTAATCAAACACACCTGAGAATGCTAATCAATGTCTTAAAATTAAAGAGTTTAATCAGGGTTAGAGTTAAACTCTGAAGTGCATTGGACCTCCTGAGTAAGATCTGAGAACCCCTGCTGTAATGCATTGATACTGAAAATATCCAATCTTGAACTTACAATGAATGTTCACTGAATGACCAGGTGTGTATTTCCCAAAAGCATCGTTAGCCAACTATGGTAGCAAGTTCCCTTGTAAACAGCATAGTTCAACAATTCAGTGTTATCCGAGAGCATAATTCAAACAAACGTTCACTATCAACGTCACAAATGTACACTAAGCAAGCAAACATGCATTACCATCTATACCCCACCCCCCCCAAAAAATAAACATAAAGCCTATGTTTTCAGTCAAATTAATCTTTTAACTCAATTTATGCAAGTTATTTTTACAAACTCAAATTATGTGTAAAATTCTAAATAATAATAGAGCATGTTGTGTTCATGTCTTAGAATAGCAACCAGTCTTTTGTTATGTTATCTTAACACAATAATTAAACTGTCCATATTTTAAAGCATTTACATTGTGTCCCTTTCATTGTTTCTTCACTCCACAAACTGAAGATGCCTTGTCTTGCCTTATTATCTAGTCTTTTGTTTTATTATCTATTCCATCTCTGATGTGCTTTGTATAACACTATTTAATTGTGGTACTTCTTATTAGTGTTAATTTTCTGCAAAACACACACTTCACTGTGCTAATAACGTGTGCAACACTTCAATGTCACACGAATCTTTGGGCATTTGATTGTATTGATGATTTTTTTGAACATGATAAATAATCATACAGGCTTGGCCTCAAATGGCTTCTCGATATTAGATGCGGTGTGGATTTGGTGTGCATTTATTCAGCTGAACTTTGGCATGTTTAAGAGCTGGGACTGTCATGCACTTCCTACCACACAGACCTCAGATGTGGGTATAGAGACAGAAACTTCTGACTCACTCACTCTTTTATTATAACCTTATCTTGAATGAGTGATGTCTTTTCTAAACAATCATAGTCGCTGTCTGGGTTTTGAATTGATTATGTTGATCGTTTTGTCATAAAACTAATTTTCCGTTGGTGTAGATGACTGTTCAGCCAATCTTATTATAAACATTCTGGTGCTGAGAACTTCTCTCTTTTGGACCTTTTTATTTCCTACCATTCAAGTCTCTGAGATGACTTTAGACCAGCAACTGTGTGAAGTACACACGTCTCACTTTACGGTTTGCTTTTTATCTCCGAACCTTACGTGCTTTTCCCGCACACCACAGCACGGCACTCTGGGAAACATTTTTCTTAAATGTGAAGTACAACATTACTGTCATGCTCAGACAAGACAGACAAGGTAGTAAAGTTAAAGTGAGTTTATTGAAGTGCAAGAACGTAATAGGCAGCTTTCAACAGGTAAGTTGATTCATCCTTTTCAACAGGCGTTGAACTTAACCACAGCGCGGTACGCGCAGACATGCAATTCATACACAGTCTTTGAGAGCGTCCAAGCAACAGGAACACAGAGGAGAATTCCAGTAAATAGTTCGGAGCAGGTAGTGCAAGGTAAATATACTCAATCTCAGATCGATTTTGTAATTCCACAGCCCGTTGAAGCCACAGTCCTTTAGAAAGGTAAGTAGACGATGATAAGGATGATCTAGTCGAGTGCAGGAACAAGTGAGCACAGATAGTAAACCTCGAGCTCAGCCAACGACTGTTTGACTGAGCTCTCCTTTTAAGCAGTAGTCTTGATTGAGTGCAGCTGTCAGTAATCAGGTGATTGCGATCTGATTGAGAGTGTATCGTTCGTCTCTCTGTGTGCTGATCCAGGAACAGGTGACGGTGTGACACCATTTCAGTTATTGTTTGTATTTTGCTATAAAACTGCCAGATTTTAAAAGCAGGATATCTGCGAGAGGTGCTCTTTATTCTTAAAAGATATTATTCTCAAAATATTACGACTTTAATCTCGTAGTTTTAGATTTTTTTAGATATATAATATAAACATATAAATAAAATTATATAATATTTTATATATATATCGTGTGTGAATCATCGTAATTATTTTATACACTTATACACAGATACTCAGTCAGTGTTAGTCGTGCTCTCTAACCCATCAGATGTGATCTCTCCATTTCAACCAATTATAACCCGTCAGAATCACAGCCTAAATCCAGTTTACATGAAATAAACCTGCTCCCGAGCAGGTTCAAGCTCACGGACCTGTTGCTATGACAGCAAGTCCTGGATGAGCGTCGAAGAACGAAACAATCGAAGATCAGGACAAATCCACAACAATCAAATCCAGCTAACAGAGTTAGCGAGGTACGAAGAACGAGCCCCTGCTGTCTATTCACTCTATGTGTTTTTGTGTCTGTTTTCATACCCGGAATCCATTCCCCAGAATGCATCTCTCCCCCACAGCTGTTGCTAGTTAGGTTCAATCATTCAATCAGTACCACCTGTATAAATACCGGTCTGTTTTGTCTAATCATGGTTCATTTTCACTGTCACCCCAGCTCTAGCCTGTCGTCTGTATTGTTGTCTGTTTCAATTTACCTGTTGCCGACCATTTTCTGTTTCACTGATCTTTGCCTTGCCTTCTACTTCGGACACTGTTTACATGGTAACTGACCTTTGCTTTGGATACGGATTATTCTCTTGTCTCAGCCTACGTTGTTTTTATGTTTGCCTGTGTTTGAGATTGTCTGTTTTGACCATGAGCCTGAATAAACCTTCTTTGCATATGAACTCGCACGCTTCTCACGCTCTCATTCATGACAGATGACTTGGACGCTGATGATCTCTGGTTAACCCTTTATTGTTATTTAAATTGGTGTGGATGAATGGACAATGACAATGTAACTAAAATGTTTAAATTAATTTATTGCTTTTTTATTTTATAGGTTTCCTGTGATTACTGTGGGTGATGGTTCCCGATGGGTTGTGTTAATAATCCACCCACAGAATAAGAATACAAACGCTTTTCTTGCAATGAAACATATTGAATTAAGTCATAGTTTTTCATAGTCTTATTTTTTTTATTTTATTTTTTTTTTGTACATTTTTTTCCACCTGCTGCAAAATTATTCTCTTTAGTTCACTCATAAAATTAATTGACATTTAGAAATAATCAAACAGCAAAAACCTAGCTTCTCAAATCTATTTTTAAGTTGTGGGGAAAAGACGGTACTTTTTGATCCCTTTTGCTTCCTGTACATGCAGTTGTGCTTCATGACTACGTTAGTTCTGACAATATGTATGCTAACACGGCAACTACGCAAGACTATATAGTATGAATATGTAAAGAAGAGCAGACATTCTGTGGGGAACAGAATCGACTGCTACACTGGCGGTGGCTGTTTTGCAAGGATTTACTTTTTTGTTACATAAGAACAAAAAAGAAAACTTAAAAGAAGTTGTTTATTGGGAAGGGAAATATTACACATCCTCGGCTCATTGATTCATTCTGTTTAAAATGTATAAGAGTAACAACAGTGTGAAGTGTTACTGAGTGTATTTTTGGATGCCATTTTTTTATTAATTAAACTGCACCTGCAGCTAAATATAACATCAAAAGTATGTTTAAATTACAGAAAAGAAAAATTGCTGATAAATCAATCACTAACTGCACAATCATTATTTATGTGTCTGTGTTTTTCTCTCTCTGATTATTTTAGGCAGATCTGCAAGCAGCTAGAAGTCTGTAAACTTATGAAAATAAAACATTTTCAAAGGAGACATCTTAAGATACTTAAGATCAGTATCTTAAACCATTATATTTTTGCATTGAACCCATGAATCAAGAGATAGTAGATGCAGTAACTACACCTGACAGAAGCATCTTTCTCCATCACACCATTAAACCGTAGCCATGTTATAGTGAGACAACATTTCAAGACAAACTCTAAAAAAAATCAAATAAAAGTGTCTCAGTCATTCTGTGTTTCAGTCTGAACTCACCAGAGACCCATATTAACTGTGTGTTGCTGTTGTATGTGTAATAGACTGGATCTCCTCTCTCTCCTCTGCACACATAAACTCCTGTGTGATTTAGAGCAGCAGAACTGATAGTGTAGTGTCCTCCAGCTCCTCTGCTGCTGTCTGAGAGCAGATTATAACGATATCTGTAGTCTGTATGAAGTGAAAATAAATGTAATTTGTTTACATAATCAGATATAATATTTTTATATTATAATTTATATCTTTGTGATATTTATTTTTATGAAACTAGTTTATTCAGATGTTATACATGAAGAACATTATATCTTACCTGATAAGACAGTTTCAGTGAACCAGCTGAATGTCCAGCCTGTAGAGGAACCTTTAACCTCACAGATCAGAGTCACTGGATCTCCTTCAGTCAACCACGTCTGAGAAACACTTAACACTGCTCTGGGAACTGAAGATGAGAAATCACACATTAATAACATGTTAAACTTGTAAACTGTATCTCCATCTACTGACTCCTTCAGGATATATGTCACATCTGAGAGTGACTGTCTCTCCTCTGAACACATGTTGAACAGGTTTGATGGTCACTTTGGCGTTTGGTGTTTCTGTACAGTCACAACAATTACAATGAAAATAATGTGCTGTTTTTATATGAACACAGTTACTTACTGAAAAACACACTAAATCATGTTGAAGTGTTGCGCTTTCATTTTATTTCATTTATTGGATGCTTGTAAATAAAAATTCAGTTGTTTGAAATATTACATTATCAGCCCAACGTCTTTGAAGATTTGTAATGTTATTTTTTTGTTGTTATTTTGTTCATTTTTTGTTTTTCTCTTCACCAAGCCTGCATTTATTTAAACAAAACTACAGAAAAACAGTAACAGTTTGAAATATTTTAAAATGTAATTTATTGGCAAAGCATCATTACTCTTCAGCGTCTCTGTTATGAACAGGACATGAAGCGTGTGAGTTGATGTGCAGAGGGTTTTAATAATGGCTCAGGGTCAGGACATACATAATCAAATGACGGCAGACAATGTTGGAGGAGACATAGACAGAGGCAGCATCGACAACAATGCAAGTCAAATACTCTGAAACAGGTTCCTGGGGGAGAGACAAAGACAAACACAGGCAGAGGTCGTCAACAGGTAATCCAAAAGGCTGAATAGCTAGTAACACAGAAACACGATATAACTAGACTGAGTAACATAAACAATGATCCGTGACAACAACAAACACTGAGCGACTTTTATGCTGGAGGATATCCGGGTGGAAATGAGCGGGGCAGTGACAATGGTTTCAACATAAAAGTCCTGGTTGCACACACAGAAATGAGTACATGAATTCATAATAAAAGTCCGGGAGTGAGAAGCAGAGACAAACACACAAAAGGAGTCCTGGGCGCTGGAGTGCCCTCTAGTGGCCTGGGCTGACACATCCAGCTGATGGTTACAGTCACATGATCCTTCAGAAATCATTCTTATATTTTGATTTTCTCAAAAAATATTTGTTACTATTATTATTATCAGTATTTAAAACAGTTGAGTCGATTTTTTTTCTGGATAAGCATTTATACGCTTTAAACGTTCATGTCAGTATATTGGAAAGACATTTTATAAATTAATTATTTAACAAGGATGCTTTAAATCGATCAAACGTGGATATAAAGACTTTTAAAGAATTAATGAAGAATGTATAACAAATGATTCCCTTCAGATAAATGCTGTTCATACCTTTTATTTATCAAAGAAACCTGAAAACAATTTTACTCAACTGTTACTAATACATGTTTTTTTATCAGTAATATTTGACTGATTTCATAAGGATCATGTGACTGGAATATAATATCATATAATTAAATAGTAAAAAACGTTTTTGCTGTAGTTTAGATCAAATAAATACAGGATTGGTGAGCAGAAGAAACTTCTTTAAAACAATAAAAATATTAACATAAGAAATCTTCCACTACTTTTGACTGCAGTGTAGTTTAAAGTAAAGACAGCACTGTAATAATTTCAGACTTTATGTTCTAATACACTGGGCTGCTTCTGCCTCATCTTTAATGGATAAGTATTAGATATGTAATATAATATTATACCGCATTATACAGCAAATCAATATTATACTCAACAAAAATATAAACGCAACACCTTTGTTTCTGCTCCCATTTTTCATGAGATGGACTTAAAGATGTAAAATTCATTCCAGATACACAATATTACCATTTCTCTCAAACATTGTTCACAAATCAGTCTAAATGTGTGATAGTGAGCACTTCTGCTTTGCTGAGATAATCCATCCCACCTCACAGGTGTGCCACATCAAGATGCTGATCTGACATCATGAGTAGTGCACAGGTGTACCTTATACTGCCCACAATAAAAGGCCACCCTGGAATGTGCAGTTTTGTCTCACAGCAAAATGCCACAAGCATTAGTTTTAGCTCTGGTAATGTGAACTTTGAGTGAAGCGGTAGTAGTTTGCAGTATGAACTTGGTATAATTAGACTGTAATTCTGGAGGGCGCTCTTGCAGCGTAACCGACTCTGGAGGGCGCTCTTGCAATGAACAGACTCGGGCTGTGGTTCAGGTGTAAACTTTGGCTGTGACATTTGAATTAGATTTATGATTCTCTTGACTGATCTCCTTGTTTGCTTGATAGGTTTAAGAACTCTGGTGATGAAAGGTTTTGGTGGGGTGATAGAGTCTTTGAATTCAAAAAGGTGGAGTCATTCTCTTTAACAATAGTAGAGGAACTTTCCAGCACCTATACTAGTGTTATTAGTTGCGTAAGGGAACACCGGTGTCTGGAGATGGAAATTAGTTTGGCTAAATGACTATCGAGTCCTAACCAAAAGAAGAATTTGAGAGATCTTTCATCCCAGGAGGCCAGACGAGCAGCATCAAGAAACTCTGTTACATACGCTATTAACGGTCGTCCGTTTTGTGTGCAGGTTTGAAGAAGGGTCCTGGCTCAGACAGCGTGAACGCCAACTGTGGCTCTGACAGCTTGAACTCCGGCTGTGGCTCTGGCTCTGACAGTGTGATTGGTTCGGGCTCTGATAACATAAACTCTGGTTATGACTTTGGCGTTGGCTTGGAAGGCGTGATTAGTTTTAGCTCTGGCAACGTGAACTTTGAGTGAAGCTCTGGCAGTATGAACTCTGGTTGTGACATTTGCAGTATGAACTTGGTATAATTAGACTGTAATTCCGGAGGGCGCTCTTGCAGCGCAACAGACTCTGGAGGGCGTCTGAAGGGGGTGTTGTAACATCATCCTGCTCCCTCTCTGGATACAAAGCACATGACCTGATAACTTCATTAAATGATGAATGTAGAGGCAGACGAATTATGGCATTGGGTACTGGCGATGAATCTTGAATACCTTCAATGGCGTGATGTAAAGTACTTGAATCACTCATTTCAGCGGCTTCCTCGTCATCCGTGCTGCATGTGAGGAATTGAATTCACTGTTGTGGGCGGTGATTCTGTAACGCATAGCCAAGCAGGGTTATGGACAACGAAGGTAAGTTCCAACAATGTTTATTTAAAGGTGATATATAGTGAATGTTACACTTTTTTTTTAAAGAAAGATGCAATGTCCTTCCTTGGAGCAACACATTTATTGTCTGTTCAGAAAAGATAGAATAAAACCGGGGTTTAACACAGCTCGCATCTGTTGCATCTTGTGCGCAGTTCACAATGCACTGATCTACTGCTTCATAATGAAACTGACTTTAACAGCATTGTATCAAAACCATGTCCTAGAATACAAATGTCTATGCAGATATAACATTGAATATCTTCCCCTTTAAATCACTGTATGAACATTGACTCTAGCTGACCAACATTCTCATTCACATAGCTTAAAGAAAACATTACAATAACCATTTAAACATTATGGTCTCTTTAACACAATGAATGACATAACCCTTTTAATCACAACAAGGACTCTTTTAATGTATTTTCTCAATACTTCAATGATAACTACGTAAAACCCATTTTAATACTCTTTTAATCGTCTTTTAGTACCCTTTTTTAATCCATTTTAAACCTTCTATGAACTGTACTAATAAACTGTCTTCCTTTTTAAACTGTATTATAGTGCTTTCTTGACACTCATAAAATGACCATAAAAGCAATTTACAAACGAATCTGACTGGTTTTCTTACTAACAGTGTTCCACGAGGGCCTCTCTTTCTCAAAATGGCTGACCGAACCAGGCTAAACGAAGTCTCCACCTGTTCATGTGCAATTACCAACATGCTCGTTTTATTCGTCACTGTAACTAGAACATATTCGTGGTAGTCTAAAACAGTTTAATATCGTGCCTTACCCTGCCTACTTTCTTAGGGTTACACAATCAGTGCATACTTTTATACATGCGAAGTAAATTGGTCCTCTCGAAGCGAGATCCCAATTCGTCAGTCAACGTGACGTCTCCATTCCCTTCTTCAGGGAACGAGGGTTACATACGTAACCAAGATGTTCTCATGAGTCCAGCAGCTGCAAGGCCCACTTTCAGGTGAGAGGATAGTTAGCCAGAAACAGTGAGTTCTAAGCTTATCTTTGTGCTTCATCATCAGGGTGCTGACATCAACTGACACAGTCGCTAGGTATTTTTATACATTTACTACTGGAACAAGACATTAGTTATTTTCTCAAATTTTTTTTTTCAGTGCATCACCAAAGATGAGTTTCTTTTTCCCATAGTTATGTATACTGTAACTGTAGTGAGTTAAAAAGGTACAAACTTGTTCAAGATAGTACTATTAAAGTATTACTACTAAAAGTAATAGCTATGATTTG
>JAUCMU010000725.1:0-11042 GCA_032275025.1 Enteromius treurensis | reverse complement strand
TCCTGCCAGTTGCCGGACCCTACCACCGATCCCGAGCTTCATAAAATTGTCACCGAAGTTCAACTTCACAGCAGGAATCATTCCAAATCCTGCAAGAAAAGAAATGTGTTGTGTAGGTATGGGTTCCCTAAACTTCCCATGTCAAGCACCACCATCACCCGTCCACGACCGCAGCGTCCTGAGGAAGATGAAAATGGAGACCCAAACTGCGCAGAGAAAAAGGAGTCGAGAAAGGATGCTGCGCGAAAAGCAATGAAGGAAGCCAGGACGAAACTCAAGCCATTGTGGGATTTGCTAAATGATCCCCAGGCCTCCTTTGATAACTTGTCGGACCTGCTGACCAAATGTAATCTGTCCATGGATAATTACAATCATCACGTTGAGCAATTGTCCACTTCGAATTTGATTTTGCTGAAGCGTGATCCAAAGGAGGCTTGGGTGAATGGATACAACCTGATTTGCTGAGGGCGTGGAACGCCAACATGGACATTCAGTTTGTTCTGGACTCTTACAGCTGCATCATGTATATGCTGTCCTACGTTTTCAAGCCAGAACATGAAATGAATGATTTCCTGATGAACGTGATCAAGGCTGTTCGTCAAACTAATGTCAACGAAGAGGACGAAATGAAGCACATAATGCAGGCCTACTCCAAACACAGGCAGGTGAGCGCTCAGGAGTCTGTGGCACGAACATGCATCTTACCAATGAAGAAGTGTTCACGAAGTGTTGTGTTTACACTGACGGATGATGATGCCCTGAAGATGGGTTTGCCCCGTAGTGCCCTACACAGCAAAGATCCTGATTCAGAGGATGTCTGGATGTCAGTTATAATAGATAAATACAGAACAAGGCCTCGAACTCCAGAGTACGAAACAATGTGTCTGGCAGACTTCGTCTCGAATTACCGCGTTGTGTATGGTCGGCAAATTAGAGAAAAGAATGTCCTCCGACTGCTCAACGACATGGGATTTATTCAGAAGAGAACTGTTGGTAAGGCTGCAGTTATTAGATACGGTCAGTTTTCGGAGGAGAAGCAACCGGAAAAGTTTTACGGAAGATTGGTGAAACTTCTACATTCCACATCGCTTCAACGAACAGCTGAAACCCCAGCACTATCCAACATATCAGGAGTTTTACAAAGGTGCGTATGTGGAACTGCCTGCACACCCTCCTGGACTCCTGTTTCCTGTCTGCGCCGTAGTGAAAGCACACCAGCAGAAGTCCGAAAAACACAGCAAAGAAGTGGATCAAGCATTAGAACAGCTGCAGCGGGAGGGACCACATGAGAATGCTTGGACAGCTTTTGCACCTGAAATTGACGTTGATCGCTTGGAGTGTATTGCGGAACAACAAGACGTTGATCCAGGAAAAGATGAACAAGAAGATGTCCCGGAATACCAGATTCTTCACGAAGATGGAGATCTCAACGAGTCGTACCACGGATAGAGGCACCTCAAATGACTGTCGAATTTGTGAGGAAGATGTTTAGGAATCTAAATCAGACACAGGCAGCCATTTTCTACTCTGTCTGCCAGTGGTGCCAGAAGCGTGTGTGGGGTCATAATCCAGAGCAGTTTTTTTACTTTTTGTCAGGCGGTGCTGGTTGTGGGAAATCACACATCATCAAATGCATTCACATGGAAGCAACCAAGATTCTGCGACAGCTGCCTCGACTCAATGAAGAAGGGGATCTCTCTGTGCCAACGGTGCTGTTATCTGCGTTTACTGGGACGGCAGCATTCAACATCTCTGGTAAAACGCTGCATTCGCTTTTAAAACTGCCTAGGAGTCTGAAGCCACCTTATTAAGGACTTGGGAATTCCCTAGATGAAGTGAGAGCAGGATTGCGCGACGTGGAGATTCTTATCATCGATGAAGTATCAATAATTTTAAAGGACATGTTTGCTTACATCAACTGGAGACTTCAGCAGATCAAAGGCAGCAAGAAACCTTTTGGAGGAATTTCTTGTCTCACCGTAGGGGATTATTATTAACTGCCACCGCTAGGTAAAGCAAAACCGCTGTGCGTGTTTGAAGAGGATGTGCTGGACTTCTGGAAGGACAATTTTCAAATCGTCACCCTCACAGAGATCATGCACCAGAAAGAAGACCTCGCTTTCGCTCAACTGTTGAATCGACTGCGAGTGAAGCAGAAGACTGAAGCTCTCAGGGAAGATGACAGAGCTTTGTTACTCCAGGCTGTGAAGAGGCCCGAAGACTGCCCGTGTGAAGCTCTGCACATATTCGCCACCAACAAAGAAGTTCAAAAGTACAATATAGAGACTGTACAGGCCCTTTACACTGACATCATAAAAATTGATGCCGAAGACTACAGGAAAGACCCAAAAACAGGAGGAATGAAGAGACTCAACAAACCTCTCACTGGGAAAAAGGACGACTTGCTCGACTCAATAGAAGTTGCAGTGGGAGTTCATTTAATGGTCACCAGTAATCTGGATGTAGAGGATGGAATTGTCAATGGATGTTTTGGCAAGATTGGAAACATAGTCACCAAAACAAAAGATGTTATCAACTTCATACAAATGCTAGGACTTCAACTCGACAATCCGAATGCCGGTCAGAAACATCGCAAGAATGTACAAGGTGAAGAAGACGTCTTTGTTTACATTGAAATATCTGAAGAACATCTAAAGAAAGGAGCGGTTTCCCGACAGTTTCCCATCAAGCTAGCGTACGCCTGCACAGCGCACAAAGTTCAAGTCATGGCGATGCAGCCTGCAGTAGTGTCGCTGAAAAAGATTTTTGAGCCAGGAATGGCCTATGTTGCCCTCAGCAGAACTACCTCTCTCCAGGGATTACACATTACGGACTTCGACGACAAGAAGATCTATGCTGATCCTGACATCACAGCCTCTCTGCAAGCTATGAGAAGTGCACCAGTCGAAGAAATCATGCCACTTCTGCAGCAATCCTGTGTATTGTGTGCTGCGTTTTACGTAGGTGATTTTTGTTGTTGTTGTGGATGTCAAATATTGTGTATTGCGGTGTTATGCCATACGGAACCGGGGGCACTGAGCATGCATTAACGGTGCCAGTGGGGCTGGAACAGCCTTAGCCAATGGGTTGGCTCGTATGGTTGTGTTTTGTGTTGTGCAATACGGAACCGGGGGCACTGAGCATGCATTAACGGTACCAGTGGGGCTAAAACAGCCTTAGCCAACGGGTTGGCTCGCATGGTTGTGTTTTGGTGTTGTGCCATACGGAACCGGGGGCACTGAGCATGCGAATGACAGACTTCTACATTTCTTATGATATATAATATAAAACATTACAATATTAAAGTAATATGAGTGAATGATGAATCCTGTGGGTCTTAAAAATGTTTAGTATTGATACTCTATTCACAAATCTATTTTATAAATATACATCTATAGATGTTTAATGTTCTAAACAATAATAATAAAATCTTGGATATACTGTAAAATGCTCTTTTATGATAATAAAAAGTGTATATTGATACATATACTGATATTACCATGCTCACAGATGTTTTGTTGTTTGTTTTTTAGTGATCAGACACCTGTACCACAGAGTCCTGTCTCCTCTCTTCAAGCTGTTCCTCTAGGAGCGCTGTAACCACCAAAAGATGTTTAACTACACTGAGATTTTATAGTAAAACAAGCTTTTATTTTTCTTGAACACAAGCAGCAAACACTGAAATATCAGGTATTATGTAGAGGTTTCACTTGTTGAACAGAATTTGAACAGTTTTCAGGATTGACACAAAATCTGTTCACATCTCTGTAGTTAGATCAATAATGTGTCTTTGGCCTTTTAATTATACTGTTATAAAAATAAAAAAAATCATTAAAAAAAAACAAAAAAAATTTTTTCCATTAAAATCAAGTAAAGTTTGAGAGCTGACATGACTAACAAATACATGTGGTGTAGCAATTTGGACACAGCGTCAACACATGGGTAACCTGGGTTTGGTTCCCGTGTCCAACAGAATTACTTTTATTATAATTTTTGATTATTTAACTTTTTTGGGCCAGCGCCATTACAAAGTAAAAAATCCTTACTAGCAAACCAGACAAATATCCCTGTTTCGACACCAGAAATGCCAGGTTGTGCTATTTTTGGCTGATGTCAAGGCTAACCAGTTCATAGTAATGTACAGTAAACCTCACAACTAGAATCAAGGTAAAACTTTTACTTACCAGGTAGTCCAACTTCCTTGCTTATATTTTTCCAAGTGATCTCCCTTTGTGTCTGTTCTCTCTAGGTAAATGAAGTTGTATTATAAACTTTGGGGTGCTCGCATATGGCCACAATAATTTGCTCCTCCATTTTCTGATGCAACCAGGCGTGTCAAAATGCTTGCGTCATGCAAATTTTGCTACACATTTTTTCTGGATCCTCATCAGCTCTTTTGGTGGTGGAGACCCTAAGGCAGTTTTGTGAAGTTTTAATGTGGTTCTGCGCAGAGAAGCTGCTGAATTGGGTATCACCAGAATAATTTACACCAACACCAGTATGCCATAGAGAAGAGATGATGCTTTTCAATTTAAACTCTTACCATAAACCTATCACAACCACTCAGTACTGTTGACCTACTTTGTGATCTAGCCTGTTTTTGTTTTTGTTTTCAAAAATTTCACAAATCTATGTGGCATTCAGGGAATTGGGATAATTTGCATCCCTGTTCTCGAGGTTTTATCGGGTGAGGGCCTGGCACTGGACCAAGAGATGCTATTCTCCTCCTCAGATAGACACTGTGCCCAATGGTTTCTCCTGTCTCAAGTATAGATCTCTATACTGGATATGCCACAGCGAGGAGATAGTATGTAACATTACGCTATCTTTTTTCAGATGTGAATTTTCTGACACAAATGATAAGGTGCCAGCCTGTTTCTGCCCTTTAAAATATTTACAGAACTTGTTCTCAAAAAACAGCCATGGGAAAATTGTCAGCTAAATGAGATTAAATGCATTTTCTCCCTTTGCCGGCTTCAGTGGACATTAAATTGGCAGCAGAGATTTACTCATGAAACCTTGTAAATTAACCATTCCAAATCCCCCTTACTAGATTCCTCTTTTTCTTTGTCACTTGTTTGCTCAAAATAAAAATTAATGTCCCTCATTTTCGATGATTTATCTTTCTATCGTTAAACCCGGCCATTCCTGTGCACATTTCCACACCATTTCAATGATTGGCTCTTTGGTTATGAATTGTAACTCTCTTTGCATAAAGTTAAGTGTGTCATTATGCTACGTTCAGATCGTTCAGGCATGACCCATTGTCTTGGAAGAGTGGAAACATGACTAAATAGAGGAACACTGAAAGAAATCATAACACCCACATTTTCTTGCTTCTTTATCAATCAAGTTTGTGACATTTTTACATTTAAAAAGAAAAATACATGATTGATGAGACACAACAAATACAATGTCTCAGGTTATGAATATAACCCTGTTCCTTGGAGGAACGAGACGCTGCATCGACGAGATGCTTTGGGAACGCCTTCATCGTGATGACTCTGAACAGTGTGTTGAATCAGCCAATGATGAAATGGGACGTCAGTGGTGGGTGACGTCACTGGCCAGTAAGTATAAAAGCACATGGCGTAGCGCCAGCAGGGGATGCAAAAGTGTGGCTCCGAGACGCAGCGTCTCGTTCCTTCAAGGAACAGGGTTATATTCATAACCTGAGAAGTTCCTTTTCAGGAACTCGAGCTGTGTCGACGAGACGCTTTTGGAACGAGATGCCCAAGCCTCCAGACTTTAAAATTCCCTGCCTAGTGTGTGATTGTGCACATCTAGGGCGAGAGAACAGCAGAACTTGTTGCACGTAAGTCGAGTCCATAAAATCTGACGAATGTGAGGGGGGTGGACCACCCTGCAGCATTGCAGATGTCGGCCATGGAGAACCCAGAAAGTAGGGCCTTTGAGGACGCCACACCACGGGTTGAGTGAGCTCTGACTCCTAGCCTAGGCGGGAGACCAGAAGACTCATAGGATAGGTTGATGGCATCCACGATCCAACGGCTTAAAGTTTGTTTCTGGTAGCCCCTTCTTGGGGGGACTGAAGCATACCAGCAACTGATCTGATTTTCTCCGCAAGGAAGCTCTGTGGACGTACGTGTCCAGTGCTCGCACTGGACACATACAGTTCAATTTTTCATGACTAGGCTCCCTGAAGGGAGGTGGGTTAAAGGCCTGCAGTATGACTGGCGGGTACAGGAAGGCTTTGGCCATGCCTGTCGCAAAGTCAAGGTGTGTAGGGGCCACAGAAACTGCCTGAAGGTCGCCTACTCTCCTCAGAGAACACAACGCCAAAAGAAGTGTGGTTTTTAACATTTATAGACGATCAGAAATTTCCTCTATGAGTTCAAATGGTGGCCCACAGAGGGCTTCTAACACCACAGCCAGGTCCCAGGTATGTACCCAGGAGCGTACTGGTGGCCTTAACCGTAGCGCACCGCGGAGGAAGCGTATGACCAGGGGATCTTTACCAACTCTATGTCCACCAAGAGAGGAGTGGTAGTCCGATATCGCCGCCACGTAAACCTTCAAGGTGGAGTGGGTGACACCAGTAGAGAAACAAACCTGCAGGAACTCCAGCACTGTACCAACCGGGCAGTTAACTGGGTCCTGTTGTTGTTCTCTACACCATGAAGTGAATAACTTTCCTTTTTGGCCATATAGCTTTCTCGTATATGGAGCTCTGGATTAATAATAAATGTGGGTTATGTTTGTGCGGAGAGGCTGAAGTGCGCTGAATAGGTAGCAGAGGCAAAAGCGCAATCGCTTTCATTTTTTTCAGAAACAAAATAGCCTACGCCGTTATTTAAATGTCAATCATGAACTGTAAAGAGTCTACTTTTATTTGTGTTTAGAGACAAGATCAACAAACCGTTGTGATTTTATAGGGTAAAATATGCATATTTTTTTCTTAACCTGCTGCCTTCATTTCTTTATGTTTATTTGAAGAAATCTGTCATGGAACGTATAGGGAGACTTCAGATAGAAAAACGGGCTTGTTAGACATTGTTTCCTCAATAAAATGTTTGTATGCGTACCGAACCGAAAGACTCGTACCGAACGGTTCGAATACGCGTATCGTTACACCCCTAATGTACATATATAGAAGCAACCAACAACAACAACAACTGACCAAATAATATATGACCAACTATATCTCTCATTTAAAAGAACCAAAAGTGCTTAACATTGTCCATTTGTCCCTCCTCATCAATTTCCTGCATTTTTCATCACAGTTACTTTATGCATTGCATGCCACACACATAGCCGAATTTAGCTAAGTTAGCTACTGAGCACTATCCCAATTAGCAATTGCCATTAGTCTAAAAAACTAAATATAATACAGAAAACATTCGACATGTCAACAAAACATAAACAGAACATCTTCCCAAACATATATCAAGCTTATTTAAAAACTTCAAAAGCATAAACATTCGAAGTACCTGGAAAACGGAGATGTAATTAATCATAAAAACCATTTGTTCTCGCCTCCTCTGCACGAACTGACCGATAAATCTAACACATCAAGAGAGGCAAGACTTAAGGCAGAACAGCCAATCATCAGCCGGTGTCATGTTTGAAAGGGAGGGGAGAGGAGAGCTGAAGCGAGCGTAGACACAGAGCGGCCAGAGAAACGGAGGAGCGAATCGAAGGCGTTTGTTCAAAACTGCGGGAAAATTGTAAAAAAGTGTGGGTGTTGAACCCTCTCACGGGTGCGATGTGCAGGAGTTCTCTGCAGTCCAGAAGCAGACCGAGGAGATGTCTCGCATCCTGCCTCGCAGGGCCAGCCAGTCCTCGAGTGCATAGCCTCCGCCTGCTCGTCGCCGAGGGCATCCCACCCTCAGGTATTCCAGCTGATCTGGAGCCACTTCGGCAAGGCCAAGATAGACCTCTTCGCCTCCCCCAAGTCTGCTCATTGCACATACACTCGTCAGGGACGCACTGGCACAGAACTGGCCTCCTAGGCTCAAGTATGCCTTTCCCCCAGTGAGCCTCCTTGTACAGACCCTGTGCAAGATCAGGGAGGACGAGGAGCAAGTCCTGTTGGTAGCACCATACTGGCCCTCCCGGACCTGGTTTGCCAACCTCATGTACCTCGCGGCAGCCCCTGCCTGGAAGATCCCCATGAGGAAGGTCCGTTTTTCTCAGGGAATGGGCACAATTTGGCACCCGCACCCCGATCTCTGGAACCTGCACATCTGGTTCCTGCACGGGACGTGGCAGACCTCCGTGGTAGATACCATCACTCAAGCTAGAGCCCCCTCTACGAGGCAGGCTTATGCTTTTAGAGGGGGTCTGTTCGTCGACTATTGTTCCTCTCACGGAGAGGACCCACAGAGATGCACGATCGGGTTTATCCCCTGAGCCCACACCTCGTACCCTCTTGGGACCTCGCCGTTGCCCGACGAGCCCCTCCAGTTAGTAGATCTCAAGTATCTGATGCTGAAAACAGCGCTCCTGACTGCGCTGGCCTCCATCAAGAGGGTGGGGGACCTACAAGCCTTCTCTGTCGACGAAGAGTGCCTAGAGTTCGGCCCGGCTGATTCTCACATTATCCTGAGACCCCGGCCTGGCTACGTGCCAAAGGTTCCTACCAAGCCCTTCCACAATCAGGTAGCGAGCCTGCAAGCTCTGCCCCGGGAGGAGGCAGACCTAGCCTTAGAGTTGTTATGTCCTGTACGCGCTCTGCGTCTCTACACTGACCAAACTCGGAGCGTCAGATGCTACCAGCAGCTCTTTGTTTGCTATGGTGGAAAGCAGTAAGGGAATGCTGTCTCCAAACAGAGGTTGGCCCATTGGGTGGTTGAAGCCATCTCCCTGGCCTATCTTTACCAGGGAGAGCTGTGCCCCTTAGGACTGAGAGGTCACTCATCTCATGCGTTGGCTCACAGCACCTCTCTAGCAGACATCTGTATGGCTACAGGCTGGGCGACACCCAACACCTTTGCCAGGTTCTATGACCTTCGTGTAGAGGCTGTGTCCTCTCGTGTTTTTACTGAAGACAGCAGGTGAACCTGAGTCCTCCCTGCCCCGCAGTCGGAACTAGAGTGAAGTAGCTCCGTACTGTGCTCCTACTGGGTCTCCTTCGCCCACTAGGTTGTGGTTACAAAATCTCACAGAAGGCTGTGTTTCCCTTCAATTATATTCAGAATATTATCGATACACTGAATTTCTTTAATCCACATGTAGAAACTATGTGTTTGAATCATGTGCTCTGCTCCCCCAACCTCATGCTTCAGTACAACTGGCAGCTCTCTGGGGCCCCCATTCGGCCCCCAGGGTGTTGGGGAAGGTTACGTGCAGACTCCTCTGCTGACGAAATTGGAAAATAGCTCACCTGTCGGCACGGGGGGTCTCCACGTAACGCGGCCCTTGAGGCAATCCCAGTGTACGCGCAATCAAGTGCACGCCAATATTCATTGGCCTTTTGTTTGAAGCTCAAAGGCAATTGGTCTCTCTGGCAAGTTCCCATATGTAACGTCTCCTTTCTCTCCTTCAGGGAACGTGGGTTGCGTTTATAACCTAGGCGTTTTAAGGCCTAGAATGTGTTCGACCACCTACTTTTTCTGGATATCTTGTAATCCTTGTAAGTTGTCTTACAAACAAAGACTAAGTTGTCTTATTATACTAACTTACCCATTAAAGTTTGTAATTTGTAAAACAACAATAACAACATTCCAAGAAACAGAAACAAAATCAGTTATATCAGCATTCAAGATAATAAACTGTGTTAGCTGCTCAAAAAAAGAGACATAACTTTACTCAGTAACTTGGATTGTTTGAATCATTGGAATAAATAAAATATTCAAATACATTTAAATGGAAAAAAAGTTATTTTAAACAGTAATAATATTTTAAAATATCACTGCATTTTTTAAATCATTAAATCCTGCTTGGGGGGAAAATAACATGCACATGTTAAATACAAGAACTGTAGTGAATTATGTGTTATGATATAAAGAGGTCTGTTGTCTAGGTCAGTGGTTTTTAATCCTGTTCCTCGGGACCCAGTGCTCTGCACATTTTGCATGTCTACCTTATCTGACACACTCATTTGAATTCATGGAGCTCTTTCTTAATGAGCTGATGATCTGAATCAGGTGTTTTATAGGGAGAAATACAAAATGTGCAGAGCTGTGGGTCCCCAGGAACAAGTTTAAAAACCACTGATCTAGGTGACACCTGTTAAACATAAAATGTCATAATTTTCACAAAATGTATGACTAATATGTAAGTCATAATCACTAAGCCAATGCTAAATGACATCTGGTGAATTGAGATGACTGCAATCCTTGTTATTACGCATCAAGTAGAAAAGAGCATAATCAAGATCTTCATCTAATCAACCTAATAATCCTTTTATAGGCTTTGTAAAAAGCTCATCCATTAGAGGCCATAATATCCAAAATCCTACTCGCTCTCTTTTCTCTCCCCCACCCATTCCTGTTAGTTAGTGTGAGCTGGGGCTTCATTAGTCCTTTTTCATTATGCTGTATAATTAAATCATATTCCGCTTTCTGGGACTGTAATGGCGTTTTAGACTCTGCAGTGAAACTCCTTAGTGGAACTGGTCTATAATAATAGGGCTGTTTTAATATAATACAAACTTATAATACAGAATATCGTCTCAGGTTATGTTTATGACCCTGTTCCTTGAAGGAATGAGACACTGCGTCAATGAGACGCTATGGGGACGCCCTAAGCTTGACGGCCCTGAATAGTGTGTTGAATCAGCCAATAATGAGTTGGGACGTCAGTGGCGGGTGACATCACTGGCCAGGAAGTATAAAAGCACATGGAATGCTCAAACAGCTCCTGTCATACAGCGGAGCGCCAGCAGGGGATGCAAAAGTGTGGCTCCGAGAAGCAGCGTCTCGTTCCTTCAAGGAACAGGGTTTTATACATAACCTGAGACGTCCCTTTTCAGGAACTCGAGCTGCGTCGACGAGACGCTAGGGGAACGAGATGCCCACGCCTCCAGACTTTTTAATTCCCTGCCTAGTGTGTGGTTGTGCACAGCTAGGTCGAGAGAA
>JAUCMU010000724.1:0-11046 GCA_032275025.1 Enteromius treurensis | reverse complement strand
CCTCGATGTTGGATCAGGACATCCTAATGGTGCAGCCGCTATTAAGGGTTCGTTTGTTCAACGATTAAAGTCCTACGCGATCTGAGTTCAGACCGGAGCAATCCAGGTCAGTTTCTATCTGTAATGCTACTTTTCCCAGTACGAAAGGACAGGAAAAGGGGGGCCCATACTTTAAGCACGCCCCACCCCTAATTTATGAAAACAAATAAATACAATTAAAGGAAGGGCCAATAAACCCATCCAAAATAAGGACATACTGGGGTGGCAGAGCATGGTAAAGTGCGAAAGGCCTAAGCCCTTTATACCAGAGGTTCAAATCCTCTCTCCAGTTTATGATAAACACCCTAATTATTAACCTAGTTAATCCACTGGCCTACATCGTACCAGTACTACTAGCAGTAGCCTTCCTCACCCTTATTGAACGAAAAGTCTTAGGATATATACAACTACGAAAAGGACCAAATTTAGTAGGACCTTATGGATTACTACAACCAATTGCTGACGGAGTCAAATTATTTATTAAAGAACCCGTACGCCCATCAACATCATCCCCAATCCTATTTTTAGCTGCCCCAATGCTCGCACTAACTTTAGCAATAATATTATGAGCACCCATTCCAATACCACACCCAGTAATAAATCTAAATCTAGGGGTGTTATTTATTCTAGCCCTATCAAGCCTAGCAGTATACTCAATTTTAGGCTCAGGTTGAGCATCAAATTCAAAATATGCATTAATTGGGGCCTTACGAGCCGTAGCACAAACAATTTCATATGAAGTTAGTTTAGGACTTATTCTCCTCTCAGTAATTATTTTTTCAGGGGGATATACACTACAAACATTTAATACAGCACAAGAAAGCATTTGACTATTAATTCCAGCCTGACCATTAGCCGCAATATGATATATTTCAACCCTAGCAGAAACAAATCGAGCGCCATTTGATTTAACAGAAGGAGAATCAGAATTAGTATCTGGGTTTAATGTAGAATATGCAGGAGGACCATTCGCACTATTCTTTCTAGCCGAATACGCCAACATTCTGTTAATAAATACACTCTCAGCCGTATTATTTATAGGAGCCTCGCATATTCCTAGCATTCCAGAGCTTACAACAATTAATATTATAATTAAAGCTACATTCCTATCCATTGTATTCTTATGAGTACGAGCCTCATACCCACGATTTCGATATGATCAATTAATACACCTAGTATGAAAAAATTTCCTCCCTCTTACACTTGCTTTCGTATTATGACACACCGCCCTACCAATTGCATTAGCAGGGCTTCCCCCACAACTATAACCTAAGGAACTGTGCCTGAATGCTTAAGGACCACTTTGATAGAGTGATTTATAGGGGTTAAAGCCCCCTCAGTTCCTAGAAAAAAGGGAATCGAACCCATACTCAAGAAATCAAAATTCCAGGTGCTTCCTCTACACTACTTTCTAAGATAGGATCAGCTAAAAATTAAGCTTCCGGGCCCATAACCCGGACATGGTGGTTAAACTCCATCTCCTATCAATGAACCCATTTGTACTCACCATTCTATTACTTAATCTAGGACTAGGAACTACCCTAACCTTTGCCAGCTCCCATTGACTCTTAGCTTGAATAGGATTAGAAATTAATACCTTAGCTATTACCCCTTTAATAGCACAACACCACCATCCCCGTGCAGTAGAAGCTACTACAAAATACTTCCTTACACAAGCCACAGCAGCAGCAATAATTCTATTTGCAAGCATAACAAACGCATGAATAACAGGAGAATGAAGTATTAATGATTTATCAAACCCCTTCGCTAGCATGATATTTATAATAGCCTTAGCACTAAAAATTGGTCTTGCCCCTATACACTTCTGAATACCAGAAGTGCTCCAAGGGTTAGACCTAACAACAGGACTAATCTTATCAACCTGACAAAAACTTGCCCCATTTGCCCTGATTATCCAAACAGCACAAAACATTAATCCCTTACTGTTAACAACATTAGGAGTTTTATCCGCCTTAGTAGGAGGGTGAGGAGGACTTAACCAAACCCAGCTACGAAAAATCCTAGCCTACTCCTCAATTGCACATATAGGATGAATAATTATTATTATTCAATATGCCCCTCAATTAACACTAATTGCTTTAGGAACATATATTGTCATAACATCTGCAGCATTCCTAACATTAAAAATATTAATAGTGGCCAAAATTAATGTATTATCAACTACTTGATCAAAAAGTCCAATTCTAATAGCGACAACCACCTTAACATTACTATCACTAGGAGGCCTCCCCCCACTCACAGGATTTATACCAAAGTGATTAATTTTACAAGAATTTGCAAAACAAGACATACCAATTATTGCTACATTTATAGCATTAACCGCCCTAATTAGCCTATACTTTTATTTACGATTATGTTATGCCATAGCACTAACCATTTTTCCAAACATAACCAACTCATCAGCTCCTTGACGAGCACGAACAACCCAAAACACATTTCCCCTAACCTTATTTATTACAGCCGCCATTGGATTATTACCAATTACCCCAGCCATCCTAATACTATTCACCTAGGGATTTAGGATAATAGTAGACCAAGAGCCTTCAAAGCTTTTAGTAGAAGTGCAAATCTTCTAGTCCCTGATAAAACCTGCAAGATATTAACTCACATCCTCTGACTGCAAATCAGATACTTTAATTAAGCTAAGGCTTTACTAGATGGGAAGGCCTCGATCCTACAAAATCTTAGTTAACAGCTAAGCGCTCAAACCAGCGAGCATCCATCTACTTTTCCCGCCGCCTGTCTTAAACAAGGCGGGAAAAGCCCCGGCAGAGTATTAATCTGCTTCTTCGGATTTGCAATCCAATATGTTATACACTACGGAGCTGATAGGAAAAGGACTTAAACCTTTGTCTTCGGGGCTACAACCCACCGCCTAAACGCTCGGCTATCCTACCTGTGGCAATTACACGCTGATTCTTTTCTACCAACCATAAAGACATTGGCACCCTTTATCTTGTATTTGGTGCCTGAGCCGGAATAGTGGGAACCGCCTTAAGCCTTCTCATTCGGGCTGAACTAAGTCAACCTGGATCACTTTTAGGTGACGACCAAATTTATAATGTTATCGTTACTGCCCACGCCTTCGTGATAATTTTCTTTATAGTAATACCAATCCTTATTGGAGGATTCGGAAATTGACTAGTACCACTAATAATTGGAGCCCCTGATATAGCATTCCCTCGGATAAATAATATAAGCTTCTGATTACTTCCCCCTTCATTTCTTTTACTCCTGGCCTCCTCCGGTGTAGAAGCAGGAGCAGGAACAGGTTGAACAGTATACCCACCACTTGCAAGTAATATAGCTCACGTAGGGGCATCAGTAGACCTAACAATTTTTTCACTTCATTTAGCAGGTGTTTCATCAATTCTTGGAGCAATTAACTTTATTACTACAACTATTAATATAAAACCCCCAGCCATTTCTCAATATCAAACACCATTATTTGTTTGATCCGTGCTTGTAACTGCCGTTCTGCTTCTTCTATCACTACCTGTTTTAGCTGCGGGCATTACAATGCTTTTAACAGACCGAAACCTTAATACTACATTCTTTGACCCGGCAGGAGGAGGAGACCCTATTCTTTATCAACATTTATTTTGATTCTTTGGCCATCCAGAAGTTTACATTCTTATTCTCCCAGGATTTGGAATTATCTCTCACGTTGTAGCATACTATTCAGGCAAAAAAGAACCATTTGGCTATATAGGCATGGTATGAGCTATAATGGCTATTGGATTACTAGGATTTATTGTTTGAGCCCACCATATATTTACTGTTGGGATAGATGTAGACACCCGCGCATACTTTACATCCGCAACAATAATTATTGCAATTCCAACAGGTGTTAAAGTATTTAGCTGACTAGCCACACTCCACGGAGGATCAATCAAATGAGAAACACCAATATTATGAGCCTTAGGATTCATCTTCTTATTTACAGTGGGTGGATTAACAGGAATTGTCTTATCAAATTCATCACTTGACATTGTTCTTCATGACACTTATTATGTAGTTGCTCATTTCCATTATGTATTATCAATAGGTGCTGTATTTGCTATCATAGCAGCCTTTGTACACTGATTCCCCCTATTAGCCGGATATACTCTCCACAGTACCTGAACAAAAATCCACTTTGGGGTTATATTTATTGGAGTTAACCTCACATTCTTCCCACAACACTTCCTAGGACTAGCAGGTATGCCACGACGATATTCCGACTACCCAGATGCCTACGCCCTATGAAATACGGTCTCATCTGTTGGGTCATTAATTTCTTTAGTAGCAGTAATTATATTCCTATTTATTTTATGAGAAGCCTTCACTGCTAAACGAGAAGTATTATCAGTAGAATTAACAGCAACAAATGTAGAATGACTCCACGGCTGCCCACCTCCATACCACACATACGAAGAACCAGCATTTGTACAAATACAATCAAATTAACGAGAAAGGGAGGAATTGAACCCCCGTATACTGGTTTCAAGCCAGTCACATACCCACTCTGTCACTTTCTTTAAGACATTAGTAAAATGCATATTACATTACCTTGTCAAGGTAAAATTGCGGGTTAAATCCCCGCATGTCTTAAACTCATGGCACACCCAACACAACTAGGATTTCAAGACGCAGCATCACCTGTTATAGAAGAACTTTTACACTTTCATGACCACGCACTAATAATTGTATTTCTAATTAGCACTTTAGTACTATATATTATTGTTGCAATGGTATCAACCAAACTTACCAACAAATATATTTTAGATTCTCAAGAAATTGAAATTGTATGAACTGTTCTCCCAGCCATTATTTTAGTATTAATTGCTTTACCTTCCCTACGCATTCTATATCTTATAGATGAAATTAATGACCCCCACCTTACAATTAAAGCGATAGGACATCAATGATATTGAAGCTACGAATACACAGATTATGAAAATTTACAATTCGACTCTTACATAACATCAACCCAAGAATTAACCCCAGGACAATTTCGACTTTTAGAAGCAGACCACCGAATGGTAATTCCAATAGAATCTCCAATCCGTGTGTTAGTATCTGCTAAAGACGTGTTACACTCCTGAGCCGTTCCATCCTTAGGTATAAAAATAGACGCAGTACCCGGACGATTAAACCAACTCGCCTTTATTGCCTCACGCCCAGGAATATTTTATGGACAATGCTCAGAAATTTGCGGAGCAAACCATAGCTTTATACCAATTGTAGTTGAAGCAGTATCCCTAGAAGCCTTCGAAAATTGATCATCACTTATACTAGAAAACGCCTCGCTAGGAAGCTAAACTACTGGACAAAGCATTGGCCTTTTAAGCCAAAGACTGGTGATTACCGACCACCCCTAGTGAAATGCCACAATTAAACCCCGGCCCATGATTTATAATCCTAATTTTTTCTTGATTAATTTTCCTAACTATTATCTCAACTAAAACTTTAAGTTATACTTCACCAAATGAATTAATCCCAGTAAGTGCTGAAAAACACAAAACTGAATCCTGAGACTGACCATGATAATAAGCTTCTTCGACCAATTTGCAAGCCCATACTACCTAGGAATCCCATTAATTGCTGTTGCAATTGCACTACCATGAATATTATATCCTACCCCATCATCCCGATGAATTAATAATCGACTTACAACAACTCAAGGTTGACTTATTAATCAATTTACAAAGCAACTAATAGGGCCATTAAACGTAAAAGGACATAAATGAGCACTACTATTAGTTTCACTAATAATTTTTTTAATTACAATTAATGTGTTAGGCCTACTACCATATACTTTTACACCAACAACACAACTATCACTTAATATGGGGTTTGCCGTACCTCTATGACTTGCCACAGTAATTATTGGAATACGAAATCAACCAACAATTGCCTTAGGACACTTATTACCAGAAGGAACACCAATTCCATTAATTCCAGTATTAATTATTATTGAGACAATTAGTTTATTTATTCGGCCCCTTGCCCTAGGAGTTCGACTTACAGCTAATCTGACAGCAGGCCACCTACTAATTCAACTTATTGCCACAGCCGTGTTTGTTCTTATGCCAATAATACCTGCAGTAGCAATCTTAACTGCTACTGTACTCTTCCTACTCACACTACTAGAAGTAGCAGTAGCAATAATTCAAGCATATGTATTTGTACTTCTTTTAAGTCTTTATTTACAAGAAAACGTATAATGGCCCACCAAGCACATACCTATCATATAGTAAATCCAAGCCCATGACCACTAACAGGAGCTATTGCAGCACTACTAATAACATCTGGCTTAGCAATCTGATTTCACTTTCACTCAACAACATTAATAACTTTAGGTTTAATTTTACTTCTATTAACCATATATCAATGATGACGTGATATTATTCGGGAAGGAACCTTCCAAGGTCACCACACCCCCTTAGTACAAAAAGGATTACGATATGGAATAATTTTATTTATTACCTCCGAAGTATTCTTCTTCCTTGGGTTCTTCTGAGCTTTTTATCACGCTAGCCTAGCACCAACACCAGAACTTGGAGGCTATTGACCACCTACAGGAATTACACCACTAGATCCCTTCGAAGTGCCACTCCTTAATACAGCCGTATTATTAGCATCAGGAGTTACAGTAACATGAACTCACCACAGCATCATAGAAGGTGACCGAAAACAAACTATTCACTCCTTAATATTAACTATCTTATTAGGACTTTACTTTACTGCACTCCAAGCCATAGAATACTATGAAGCACCTTTTACAATTGCAGATGGAGTTTACGGCTCAACATTCTTTGTAGCTACAGGATTCCACGGACTGCACGTCATTATTGGATCAACCTTCTTAGCAGTATGCCTTCTTCGCCAAGTACAATACCACTTTACATCAGAACATCACTTTGGTTTTGAAGCCGCTGCCTGATACTGACACTTCGTTGACGTAGTATGATTATTCCTTTACGTTTCCATCTACTGATGAGGCTCATAATATTTCTAGTATCAACATTAGTACAAATGACTTCCAATCATTTAGTCTTGGTTAAAGCCCAAGGAAATATAATGAATTTAATAGTTACTATTTTATTAATTACAATAACATTATCCTTAATTCTAGCAATTGTATCCTTCTGATTACCCCAAATAAATCCAGACGCAGAAAAACTCTCCCCCTATGAATGTGGATTTGATCCATCAGGCTCTGCCCGCCTTCCATTCTCCCTACGTTTCTTTTTAGTAGCTATTTTATTTCTTCTGTTTGACCTAGAAATTGCTCTTCTACTTCCACTTCCCTGAGGAGATCAACTCAGCAACCCAACCACCACATTCTTCTGAACCACAACAGTCCTAATTCTATTAACCCTTGGACTAATTTATGAATGAACTCAAGGGGGCTTAGAATGAGCAGAATAGAGAGCTAGTCCAAAATAAGACCTCTGATTTCGGCTCAGAAAATTGTGGTTTAATTCCACAGCTCCCTTATGACACCCGTACATTTTAGCTTTAGCTCAGCATTTATTTTAGGATTAATAGGACTAGCATTTCACCGAACCCACCTTCTCTCCGCACTTTTATGTCTAGAAGGAATAATATTATCCTTATTTATTGCATTAACCCTATGAGCCTTACAATTCGAGTCTACAGATTTTTTAACAGCCCCTATATTACTACTAGCTTTTTCTGCCTGTGAAGCTAGCACTGGCCTAGCACTATTAGTAGCTACAGCCCGCACCCACGGTACTGACCGACTACAAAACCTTAATCTTTTACAATGCTAAAAGTGTTAATTCCAACAATTATATTATTCCCAACAATCTGATTAACCCCCACAAAATGATTATGAACTACTTCAGCCACTCACAGCCTTCTAATTGCCTTAATTAGCTTAACCTGATTAAAATGGACATCTGAAACCGGGTGAACCTCCTCAAACATATATTTAGCCACAGATCCTTTATCAACACCACTGTTAGTACTTACATGCTGACTACTTCCACTTATAATTCTAGCCAGTCAAAACCATATTAATCCAGAACCTATTAATCGACAACGCTCCTATATTATACTATTAGCCTCATTACAAACCTTTTTAATTATAGCATTTGGAGCCACAGAAATCATTATATTCTATATTATATTTGAAGCCACACTTATCCCGACCCTAATTATTATTACCCGTTGAGGCAACCAAACTGAACGACTTAACGCAGGCACCTATTTCCTATTTTATACCCTAGCAGGATCACTTCCCCTTTTAGTTGCTTTACTCCTTCTACAATATTCTACAGGGACCTTATCAATATTAATGCTTCAATATACACAACCTCTACAACTAAACTCCTGAGGGCACATAATCTGATGAGCCGCCTGCTTAATTGCCTTTTTAGTAAAAATACCACTTTACGGAGTTCATTTATGGCTACCAAAAGCACACGTAGAAGCCCCAGTAGCAGGATCAATAGTATTAGCAGCAGTTTTATTAAAACTAGGAGGATATGGTATAATACGAATAATAATTATACTTGACCCACTATCAAAAGAACTAGCATACCCATTTATTATTTTAGCTCTTTGAGGAATTATTATAACCGGATCAATTTGCCTACGACAAACAGATCTAAAGTCATTAATTGCTTACTCATCCGTAAGCCACATGGGCCTAGTAGCAGGAGGTATTTTAATCCAAACTCCATGAGGCTTCTCAGGAGCAATCATCCTAATAATTGCCCATGGATTAGTATCATCCGCCCTATTTTGCTTAGCAAATACAGCATATGAGCGAACTCACAGCCGAACAATAATTCTTGCTCGAGGACTACAAATAATCTTCCCATTAACCGCAGTGTGATGATTTATTAGTAATCTAGCCAACCTGGCACTTCCCCCACTCCCTAATTTAATAGGCGAACTCATGATTATTACAACACTATTTAATTGATCCCCATGAACAATTTTATTAACCGGTTTAGGTACCCTAATTACAGCTGGATACTCTCTGTATTTATTTCTTATAACCCAACGAGGTCCAACACCAAATCACACCATAGGATTACAACCATATCACACCCGAGAACATCTACTATTAACCCTTCACCTGTTACCAATTATTCTCCTAGTAATAAAACCAGAACTTATGTGAGGATGATGTTATTGTAAATATAGTTTCATCAAAACATTAGATTGTGATTCTAAAAAGAGGGGTTAAAATCCCCTTATTCACCAAGGTTGTAATCGAAAACAGTAAGTACTGCTAATTCTTACGCCCGCGGTTAAAATCCGCGGCTTCCTCAAGCTTCTAAAGAATAATAGTCTATTCGCTGGTCTTAGGAACCAAAAACTCTTGGTGCAAGTCCAAGTAGAAGCTAAATGATATTCATTATAACTTCCTCAATACTCCTAATCTTCTTAGTATTGGCCTACCCTTTACTTATGGGATTAAATCCAATTCAACAAAAATATAATATAGCAAAAACAACAAAAACTGCCATCAAATCCGCATTCTTTATTAGCCTCTTACCCTTAATAAATTTCCTAGACCTAAAGACAGAAAGCATCATTACAAACTGACAATGAATAAATGTCCTAACATTTGATATTAACGTTAGCTTTAAATTTGACCACTATTCATTAATTTTTGTTCCCATTGCTTTATTTGTAACTTGATCAATTTTAGAATTTGCGCTCTGATATATAAATTCCGACCCAAATATTGACCGGTTTTTTAAATATCTCCTAACATTCCTAGTAGCCATAATCATTTTAGTAACAGCTAATAATATATTTCAATTATTTATTGGTTGGGAAGGCGTAGGAATTATATCATTCCTACTAATTGGATGATGATACGGACGGGCAGATGCCAACACAGCAGCTCTTCAAGCCGTCATCTATAACCGAGTGGGAGACATCGGGCTAATTATAAGTATAGCATGACTCGCAATAAACCTTAATTCCTGAGAAATTCAACAAATCTTCACTTTATCAAAAGACTTTGACACAACAATACCCCTAATAGGACTTTTACTAGCAGCAACAGGAAAATCAGCCCAATTTGGCCTACACCCCTGACTTCCATCAGCCATGGAAGGCCCTACACCAGTATCTGCCCTACTACACTCAAGTACAATAGTAGTTGCAGGGGTTTTCCTATTAATTCGTCTCCACCCCCTTATAGAAGACAATGAATTCACCCTAACTACATGCCTATGCTTAGGAGCACTAACCTCCCTATTTACAGCCACTTGTGCCCTTACTCAAAATGATATCAAAAAAATCGTAGCTTTTTCAACATCAAGCCAACTCGGCCTAATAATAGTTACAATTGGGTTAAATCAACCTCAACTAGCATTCCTTCACATCTGCACCCACGCCTTCTTCAAAGCTATATTATTCCTCTGTTCCGGGTCAATTATTCATAGCTTAAATGATGAACAAGACATCCGAAAAATGGGGGGCCTATTTAACATTATACCAGCCACCTCAACCTACTTCACAATTGGCAGCCTAGCCCTCACAGGAACTCCATTCCTAGCAGGATTCTTCTCGAAAGACGCAATTATTGAAGCCCTAAATACCTCATACTTAAACGCCTGAGCCCTAACCTTAACATTAATTGCCACCTCATTCACCGCAACATATAGCTTCCGATTAACGTACTTTGTAGTTATGGGAACCCCACGGTTTTCACCTCTCTCACCAATTAATGAAAATGACCCAATGGTAATTAACTCCATTAAACGACTTGCCTGAGGTAGCATTGTTGCAGGACTTATTATTACACTAAATTTCTTGCCAATAAAAACACCTGTTATAACAATACCAATTATTATAAAAACAACAGCCCTCCTAGTAACAATTATAGGCCTGTTAACAGCCATAGAACTAGCTAATTTAACAAGCAAACAAGTAAAAATTTTACCAACCATTAAAATGCACCACTTCTCAAATATACTAGGATTTTTCCCAACAGTTGTACACCACCTA